>VYZV01007286.1:52310-73405 GCA_013401275.1 Pandion haliaetus | reverse complement strand
TATGTAGAAGATGGAGTCACAGCTGGTCTAAGGTCTGACATGGTCTATGTAATTTCCTTTCTTGGACAGTTTTATTCAACCACTCCGTATTTTTTGACCTTTAATTCTTTCAAGAATCCCATATATTTAAGAATGTTTCTAATGAAATCTATTAAATTCTTTCTGATTGCACAAGTTACTGATTCCAGCAAAAGAAAAAAATCTCATACTTTTTGTATAAATAAAATACAACTGAAGAAAACTAAACAGGCTACAAATATAGTGGGGTTAAGTTTCAAAACTGATGGATGTTTTTCATCCTTTCCATTGTTGACAGCCCCACTATGCCACTGGATATTTTGAAAACTTAAAGCAAGGAAAAAATGGAAACACAAGAATGAAAATGGAATAGAAAGGTGAACAAATTATACCTCATATCACCATTTTAATTTTCTCCTCTGTGTGTTTCTTGTTTTCAACTGCTTTTATGTTCTACATAGCACTTGAGATCCTTTAGAAATATATTTCATGAATGCAGAATTTCTCTATTTTCTACCTGCTACTGCAGTCACTACAAAAATCTAAACCCTTTCAAACTTGAGCTCTGTCTGTTTTGGTCTGTCTCAAATTTTAGTTATATATACAAACATAAAGATAATACTACACTATTCTTCAATTCATTTTTATGGTATGAGGAAGAGATCTTAACTTCTGAAGAAAACTAGTTGTTGTGCCACATTACCATCAGTAATTGCTTTCTTCCTCCTCCATTTTAGATGTCCTGTCATCTGGTAGTTACTAATCCTTTTATGAAGTCTCTTAAGCCAAGGCCTTCAACTTCTTTTTGGTATTGAAATAACTTCAAAATACCTGATTTGGCCACTGTGGAATGTAGGATAAATGACTAAATAAACCAAGTGTCTGATATCTCATCATCTCATAGGAGTCGTTCTTTTTCATGGTGGCAGAATTAGAATGCCTCCAAACCAAGTGCTCCCAAAGGTAAAGGAAACTTCAAGGCTCTTGGAAAAAAGTGGGTGTATCTATGTACTCAGCTCATTTTAACCTATTATATACTGGTTTGTTATTAATAGAGCATGTGTGTGTATTCATATGAATTAAGATAAATATTTACATATCTATAAACAATACATATATTTTATATATATATAACAACACATCTGTATCAACAATTGTAGCTGAGATCAGAGGTTTAGATACTTAGCCAGAGGCATCTAGAGACTTATCTAAAGCTCTGGTTTGCTATTCTAATCAATTAGCTGTTAGAACCTTCCAACCTTAACTTAGTAAGACTTTAAAGCATGGGGTTTGGAATTTAATTTTAAATACAGTGAAAATAAACTGAAAGTATAGAGCTCAGGTAGCTTTAAGGTGGTTTTCATTCTAGGAGATGATACTTTAGGAAATTTGTGTGAGTTTAAAATGTTCCCATGCTACACATTTAGTATGTTGTCAGGTTTTTAAAGCTTGCTTAGATTTTAATCTTTGCTCAGTAACTTTTGTGATATCTGTAGTTTAAATTCATACATTAAATTAATCTATAAATACAAAATACATAGTTTAGCTAGGCCTGTAAATTTGCCTCGTAGAACTGGACTGAAAGAGACTATGCCGAGACCCAGAGCTTCTCCGCTTAGGTATCTGTCTTGCCTGAAAGGTGCTTTAGTACAGCTAATGTACTTGAGTGTTCAAAAAGCTTCTCCCAAAGTTCCTTTCTTAATTGAAGTTCTCAAAGAAATAAACTCTTATAAACAGTTTTATGTTATTCTCAAGCAAATTGTTAAAAAATAAGGAAGGATAGGTAGAAATTCTCAGTTTTCACAAAGGAAACAGATTACCAATATATCCTCCAAGTATTTTTACTGGTTAATTACATTTCAGCATATTCATAGATGTTCTAGTGGAGAGCATGAAGAGGCAACAAGTTTTGTAGGTAATTACTTCAGATAGCTAGAACAATTAAGTCCAGAGCTGTCTGAAAGTGCTACAAATTATCTCATATTAGAGAGCAGTGGAATGGCAGATTAAATTCAGCACTGAATTCACCTGGAGAAAGTGACTATAAAGAGAAATTAATTTGCTTTAAACTAGCCATTACTCCTGAAAAAATGTTAGTCTCATTGCATAGAGTTTTCCACATACATCAGTTCATCACCCAGAACCAGGCAAGTACAACAGACAGGTGCCAGGACAGAAACTGAGAGCAAGCAGAAGTCATCACTATTGCCTCATATGGTGCATTCAGCTCCCACATACCACCTGAGGTTCTGGTTGCTTCAGCCTGGAATAGATGCTCAGAAAGGCAAGAGGATGATCAGAGGCACTGAACAGCACACAGCTTAAATGCTTAGTAGAATATGACTCCCCAGGATGAAGAAGAGATGACTGGAAAAGAAATTATTAGTCTCCATAGTGATTTACATCATTAGCAAATTAGAGGAGAGAAAGAGAGAACGGCTATTCACTACTTCCCACAGTTTAAAAAAAAAGGGGGGGTGGGGGGACAGTGGTTGAGTTATCCGTCAGCTTTGAACAAAATATGGAGGAATTTTGCATGATGACTAGTTAGTCTGTGGGAGTCTATCACAAGATATTGTGGAGTCTAAAAGTGGGAGATTTTAAAAAAGAATTTCATCATTTATGGAGGATAGATCCATCAAAGACCAGTACACAATAGACTGGATGTTACTTAGGATCAGGAAGTTCTTAAAAAATTGAATTCCAGAGGCTAAGATGAAATTGACTTTATAGATATGTTCTTTCTTATATTCTTTCCCTTTTCCCCCAGAAACAATAAAAAAAAAATCTGGGACAAAACAAAGGTGGATCTTCAGTCCCATCCAGTACATCCCTCTTGTTTCAGCTTGTGATTTAGGTCTCATCTTCTCTTCTCATCTTATCTCATCTCTTGAGATTACATTTTAAAATACAGGTGATATGGTTAAAATAAGAAAATGACAACTTTCAGTTGTAACAGTCCTTAAAATCTGCTAGTTTCTCTTTAAATTCTACAACTTCAGCTGAGGTATGAGCATGTCATTACTATTCAGATCTTTCACATAATTTTATATCCAGCTATATTTCCCAAAGAATCTTAGGTACTCTTCATCTTCAATTTTTTTTTTAATTTTTATTTTATTTTATTTTTATTTATCTGCCTTACATCTTTGGTTGGTTGGTTGGGTTTTTTAGGCAATGCATTATAGAATTTCAGTTTTGTGTCTAAGTTTTGATTTAAGTTATTACAGTGAAACTACCAAAACCTTGTTCACAACTATTGCTCTGTGCTTCCTGCTGAACACACAAAGTTTCACTGGATAATGTTGTTTCTTATTCAAAAGACTCGTATAGAGCTATTGTTCTCTTTAAAGCAGTCTTCCTCCCAGGGACAAACGCATTTCAAAAATTAGTAGAGTGATCCACTGAGACAATTATTGCTGATATGCAAACTCAGCAGAAATCAGAGATCCCGGATCAGAAAGAAACTGAAGCTTGTGTATGTGTATTACTGTTGTGCATTTGCTGCGGAAGTGATTGTGGGCTGCATTAATAAAGGATTTCCTGTGAAGAGAGAGAAGTATTAATGCCAAGGACCTGGAAAGACATCACTGTGTAAAGTTTCATTCACCTGTCTAGATGAAGATGACTTCAAACCAGAACAGGTTCAAAGAAAGGCAGATGGCATGATTAGGGAAGCCTATTGTCCAAGAAGAGATAATAATACAGCTTGTTCGGTCTAGCAGAACAAAAGTTGGGAAGAGATATGATTACTATGTATAAATACATTGGTGAATAAAAATCTGTGAGAGAGAAAGGTTATTTAAATTAAAGGGTAATAGTGGCAGTAGAAAAGAATGCATCTGAATCATCCAGGATAAATACATTCTCAGAACTAAAAGGTTTCCATCAGAACAATAGCGTTCTAGAAGAGTTGTCTAACTGCAATGACATGGAAAGGGGAAACAACTAGTTTTATTCTCAGGCTTAATCAGTTTATAGTATACATTATTTAATTCTGTAGCATGCAACAGAAGGGAATTATGTCCCCTGAGGCGCGTGGTCCTTTCCTGTCCTACAATACTCAAACTATATACCCCCAGTGAAATTGATGTGATAAATCTCTCTCTTGGTGGTTGTTATGGGTTTGTGTGATGCGGTTTTCTTTGGTGGTGGGGGAGGGGGCTGCAGAGGCGGCCCCTTTAAGAAGCTGCTAGAAGCTCCCCTGGCGCCAAAGAGTCGGACCCACCTCTGCAGCCCAGACAGGGAGTGACCTCTGGGAGAAGAGATTTAAGAAGGGGAACCGGCAGTGTGGGGGTTGGGGAACGTGAGAGGAACACCTCTGCTGATACTGAGGTCAGTGAAGAAGGAGGGGGAGGAGGGGCGCCTGAGGAGGCCGATGGCTCTGCAGCCCGTGGTGAGAAGTCAGGCTGTCCCCCTGCAGTCCATGGGGGTGGATGGTGGAGCGGAGGCTCCCGAAGATGGCCGTGACTCCATGGGAAAGCCCTCGCTGGAGCAGTGTGTGACTAGAGAGCAGCCCGCGGAAAGGACCCGCGCCAGGGATGTTCGGGAAGAACTGAAGCCCGTGGAAAGGACCCGCGCCAGGGACGTTTCTGAGGAACTGCAGCCCGTGGAAAGGACCCACGTTGGAGAAGTTGGTGAAGGACTGTCTCCCGTGGGAGGGACCCCACGGTGGAGCAGGGGACGAGTGAGGAATCTCCCCCCTGAGGAAAGGAGCGGCAGAGATAATGTGCGGCGAGCTGACCTAAACCCCCATTCCCTGATCCCCTGCGCTGCCAGGGGGAGGAGGTAGAAAGCACCGGGAATGGAGCTAAGCCAGGAAGGCGGGAGGGGTGGGGGCAGGTGTTCTGATGTTTGCTTTCCCTTCCTAATACCTTTTTTTTTTTTGTAGTCAATTAAATTGATTTTGTTTCTTCCCCAAGTTGAGCCTGTCTTTTGCCCGTGACCATAAGTGGGGAGTGATCCCTCCCAGTCCTTGTCTGGACCCAGGAGCCTGCCTTTGTATTTTCTCCTCATCCCAACGTGGCTGGGAGGGGGGAGGGAGGAGTGAGCGAGCAGCTTCGTGGTGCTTTGTTGCTGACTGAGCTGAAACCGAAACCACGACAGTGGTTTTCATGTATCAAATAGGGAAAACATAGCTTTGCACAGTACAATAATAAAAATGGCATCAAAACATAAATTTAAAATTATGCAAGAATGAAAAAGAACTAAATGCTTAAAAGTGTTTTAAAAAGGGAAAACTGAAAATACAGGGCAATAGTACAAACAAAATTTCGTTATATGAAATAGTTTGCACAGGACAAGTTGTGGAAAACTGGAATCAATGACCAAGATCCAGCCTACCTCAAGCTGAGGTTAATAAATATTCCGCAAAATGAGATATATTTTTTTACATGGCTAAAATAAAGGATAGTACATGAAGAAGCCTACTTTCAATGAGTTTCAAAGAGAGAGAGTGATCTCTTAATTTCTACTTCTCCAGTCTGGCTTTTTTTTCTGCAAACGTCCATCAGGTAACACCAACTGAGAATGACTGAGTTGACTATGTTTGCTATCCTTTTCCTAATAACTAAATCACATTTCCATTCAGTTATGTAGGCTTTCCACAGAGAATTTATGTCATGTGCAAATGTCCGCTATGTTTATTCTCTGGCCGCAGTCTTCCATCAGGAAGCTTACAGGTGTGGCCCTCAATTTACAGACAACTAGATCATTGGGGTTTTTATGATGAATTGAAGCAATCAGAATGTTTTCTGCAGCAGCTTGTTATGAAGAGTTAGAGACTCTACAAAAGGTTGAACTGAACCTTTTTGCAGTGAGTCAAATGCAGAAGTGAACACTCCACTTATCACAGTATATCTGTTTGATATTTTGATGCTAAATTGAACTTATTTTATTTCATCCCATCCAAAGGAGGATAATTCCCAGCAAGTTGCTGCAAGTCTATCACACTAGGTTTTTCAAATACTTTTTTAGAACTACTGCCATCTATTCCATGAAGTTTTTCTGTTTTCAATATAGTCTACACTTCCTCTTACTTTCAATATAACTTATCCTGCAATCTAATATTAATCAAAAAGTCTACCACTTTGACAAAGCAGCATCAGAGAAATTTGATGTAATTTATGATTATAAAATGGGAAAGAAAAGGTGGAGGAAATGATGGAGTAGTGGGAACAAATAAGTGCATGGAAAGATGTAGAATTCCTAAGATCATCTCTGCCACGGATAGGGAGCAGAGCAGGAGCACAGGTAAGAAGGCATGTGAGAAGATACGGATTTTGACCCTGCTGTAATGGAGACAACTGAGGCTTTCTGATGCCAAGGTTCAACATTCTTTCCTTTCCCTTTTTGTGACAAAGGCTATCTCATGCTTCTCTGTAAACACATCATGTCTTACACAGTACTGATAAAGGATTTTGCAGTTACATCCTAAAATAAAGGCTAAGTATGCTAGATTTATGCTCTGCTACACAAATTAGTATTGAAAAACTGTGAAAATAGCTATATTACAATTCCCAACAATCAGATAATACCAAGGATGAAGAATGGGAGATTTCATACCTCTCTAGTACCTGGATCCCATCCCCTTAACTCAGATACTTGAAAAAGGTGTTTCTTCACCCTGAGTTTCCTTTGTAACTCAGGGAAAGAGAGAGACACTTTGTGATTGAGCCAACCTAAAATGAAAGCAGGTCACTGTGTGCCCTGTATTCAGCTCATCTGAAAGATGGTTAAGAAACCAATGTAGAACTGATCAGCCTACCAAATATTAATAAAATGTAGTCTCCCTAAAAAAACCATGATAAATATAAGGATTTATAAACATAAATTGCATAAATGTACTTATTTCCATTAGTAGAAGTTGATCAAATAAAAAATTTATGGCCCAGTTTAAGTCTCCATAATTAAGAATACTGTTGTTTTATGAGAAAAAGGTTGGACTGGAAGCATATTCAGGTACAGCCTTTACTTTAAAAGTCCAGTTATGCAGCCACATGTTATAGAGCTGATCACCACCACTGATGCACTTTCCTCTTGAGCTGCAAGTCTGTAGGCCACAAAAATCCTAGGGGCGTGATTAGAAAGATTGTATGAAAGATCTTAACATTTTGAGATTTTGTAACTTCATAAGTGTTCTTTACAGGGCAAGCAGGGCAAAAAGCATGGCAAAGTCATTTCTACATGGAAAGCAGTGAGAAACTGCATAAATCTTTCTGTCCCTTAAGTGTACTTTGTTTAAATTTTAAAAATCACTTAGGCCTTCTGGCCTAGGAAAAGCCAGTATTTGTAGAGGCTGATGGATTTTGTATTTCTTGACACTTCAGTAAAAAAATTTGTAGTATAAATGCCTTATTATGTATACTATTTATTGATTTAGGTACATTTTCTTCCTTTGAACCCTTACTAAACAGAGCTGTTGTTTTCTGAATTGATTTTGCTGTCTCAGCCACATTGAGGCATAGACGCTTTTTTGGCTTCCATCTGAATGAACAATTTCCTAGTTAGACACACTGGATTTGGAGTTGGGTCAATAAAAGCTTTACTGTGTCCTTTCTCTTTCCTCACACAGCTCACAAAAGAGAACTAAATTCCATTCATCCTTTCACTGGCCACTGTGGAATCTTTAGCAATGCAATTCTGGCTGGGATGAGGAAACATGGCAAGAAATTGGAAGAAACACAAATAAGAATTCTTTATTTCCCATGCTCACTGCCCTGAAGATCTGTTGCCACTGGGGACGCATGTGAATTTCCTGCACTTTAACTATTTGTCCCTGCCATTGAATTGCTTTGGAAGTATAACATGTTAGGTATCAAAAGATGATTTAGCTTAATCCTGCTGAATCTGATGTGGTTAACTGTAAGTTATTTACAAAAAGACCATTTCGAGTAGCTCTTGGCAATATGAGCATAAAGGATCATTGAACAGTTTTCATGTGAAGAGTATTTTTACACTTTTGAATAACATAAACTTAACCGTGGTATAATAAAGTATTTTACCTCTAATCTTTGTAGACAGATAGAAATTTCAAAGATTTTGAAGTACTACATAGTTGTTTGCAAGGATGTAGTCAATGCATCAAAATTTATTTTGTTGGTTTTTGCTTGCTTTTTAATGTTACATACTACTCCTATAGACAGACCATTCACAGTAGAAACTACTAAGATGATACCATCAATTTAAATTTTAAGCATTTTGGAAATAATTTCTGATGTCTTGATTTCAAGCTTCTCCATCAGCTTGTGTGTGTGTATATATATATATATATATCTATATATATATATATCTGTCTTCGCAGTCTTTATGACTTCTTCTTTTCTTCATTTCTATGTTGATGCTCCATGCACATAAACAGTAGACATTAAAAAAAGCAGCTCCTATCATAGAAGTAGTTTTCCTGTAAGTTTGAGCATAGTAATAATTTCACCTTAAGGCTTCAGATGTGCATGTGTGAGACATGCAGATGCATAAGGGCATGCATATAACACACCTTTAGGCTTAAATCCAGGACTCATCTAAGACCATATATTGTATTCATATGTGACACAGTAAAGTAGTCCAACGATACTACTGGTAGGAAAAAGCATGACCAAAACCCAGAAACATTTCCTGTGTACTGACAGTACATCAGGAAAGCAAGGTTTTCTGTACATCGTTTCTATATGCAGTTATACTAGAGAACAGTGTGGCTCATAGTGCACTTGATCTGTTCTGACCTATCTGTCCTTAATGACCAACTACTTACAGCAGGGTTCAGTAGAGACAGTCTACTCATGCTCTGTGTCCACAAGAAGACCTGGAACTTACTTAATTCCACAGGGAGAAGTAGTGCAAATATGAAATGTTGCAAAATAGTCAAAGAATTTCAGCTTTAAAATGAACATGTACAAAACCATCTCAGGTGTCATTTGTAGAGCTAAAAAGTAACCCAAAAACCCCCCAGAATTAAAGAATGACTTTTAAACTATGTCCCTTTAAATATAAATCACATGCTTTGAAATTTGCTAAAGGATTCCATAAGTGAATTTGCAGACAGTTCATTCACTGAAAAAATTTATCCATTTGCAACATCCTAATGTCTATCACTAATTCCTTGATTAGGAAAGAGACAAACAACAGAAGTCACTTTAAAGCTGACATTTTGAACATTTTCTTTCATCACCTTTGATATGAACTCTCTTTCAGTGGGATTTTCAACCCATTAGATAGATCACTAAGTGATGTCTGCCTCACAGCAGTTCTGATGAGTGAAGGCTATTTAATATGTAAATTGTTAAACTAGGTATAGAGTCTCAGTTTTTATTTCCTCTTCTTTTTCACCTTTTTGTGATGAAATACTTTGGATAAGAACAGGAGTTTAAGATGCTACTGCAAGTTTATGTTCTGCTCCAGAGCATGAATTCTTAGTTTACTAAGAATTTTTGCAGCACCATCACTTGATTGTAATTAAGAGAGAGAGGATAATTCTGAATTTGAAAGGAGAAGGCAGAAGGAGGGAGGAATAGAAAATACTGTTGTTTTGGGGTTTACAGTGAATTTTTTATTTTGCTTTCATGTCATCCTGCTCAGTAACTTTGTCTTCCATTCACACATCATTAATTTTCTGTGTGCAACTAACAAAAATATTAACTTACTTTTTCTTGGGGGGGAGGGGAAGGAAGGAAAAGAAATATCTCAATTCTTACATAAGCAAATTGATGGAAAGCAGAGGTTTAAGAACCCTTAGAATGTGAGAACACATATGGATATGACTTGGATTCTAGTTCAATTGTTTTTAAATTTTATACCTATCACAGTAGAAACCAGTACATGTGGGTTACTGAAAGAACAAGGGTTCCAAGGGTTTCCTCATCATAAGAAAGGGTTGAATAGGAAGGTGTTATGGGTTTGTGTGGCGCGGTTTTCTTTGGTGGCAGCAGAGGGGGGCTGCAGAGGCGGCCCCTTTAAGAAGCTGCTGGAAAATTCCCCGGCGCCAAAATGTCAGACCCACCTCTGGGAGGGGAGTGACGGTGGTAGCGCCTCTGGGAGAAGAGATTTAAGAAGGGGAACCGGCAGTGTGGGGGTGGGGAAACGTGAGAGGAACATCGCTGCCGACACTGGAGTCAGTGAAGAAGGAGGGGGCGCCTGAGGAGGCTGGTGGCTCTGCAGCCCGTGGTGAGAAGTCAGGCTGTCCCCCTGCAGCCCATGGGGGTGAACAGTGGAGCGGAGGCTCCCGAAGATGGCCGTAACTCCATGGTAAAAACTGTGCTGGAGCAGTGTGTGACTGGAGAGCAGCCCGCGGAAAGGACCCGCGCCAGGGAAATTTCTAAGGAACTGCAGCCCACGGAAAGGAACCACGTTGGAGCAGTTCGTGAAGGACTGTCTCCCGTGGGAGGGACCCCACGCTGGAGCAGGGGACGAGTGAGGAATCTTCCCCCTGAGGAAAGAAGCGGCAACAACGATGTGTGGCGAGCTGACTCAACCCCCATCCCCTGTTCCCCTGCACCGCCGGGGGGAGGAGGTAGAAAGCACCGGGAATGGAGCTGAGGCGGGAAGGCGGGAGGGGTGGGGGGAGGTGTTCTGATGTTTGGTTTCCTTTCCTAATACCCTTGTGTTTTGTTTTTGTTTTGATTTGTAGTAAATTAAATTGATTTTGTTTCTTCCCCAAGTTGAGCCTGTCTTTTGCCCGTGACCATAAGTGGGGAGTGATCCCTCCCAGTCCTTGTCTCGACCCACGAGCCTGCCTTTGTATTTTCTCCTCATCCCAACGTGGCCAGGTGCGGGGGTGGGAGGGTGAGTGAGCGGCTTCGTGGTGCTTTGTTACCGGCTGAGCTGACCTGAAACCACGACAGAAGGGCAGTGAGACTTGCAGGACGAGTGAATTTTGTGTGCATATTATTGGTTTTCTATGGCTTGGGAGGTAGGTTTTTCAAAGGTAGAGAGGATAAAAATCATGCTGATGGGACAAAGCAAAGTAACATGTGCAAAGAAGTTCTCAGAGAGGCTCTCCAGCCAAACATCTTATTAAGGATTTATTAGAGATGTGAATGACCTGGAAGTTTTTATTTTTCTATTAATAATACAAAGGCGAGAGGGATGAGAAAGTCTTGCCAAAAGGAAGTAGAAACACTTTAGAAAAGTACTAAGCAGTTCTAGAAAGAAGTCTATTAAATATTTGTTCCAAACAGCCAGGATCAGATTCGAATATTAAGTTCTTACTAACACTATCAGAGCTATATACGGTATCAAGATTAATATATTGTTGCTATCCCATATATTGACTGAAGACCATATTCCAACAAAAATGGTGTGATGCAAATATTTTTTACACAACAGAACCACAAAAAGCAATAATATATTAGAACGGATGACCAGGATCTACTGAGAACCTAATACAACTGGAGAAAGAAAAATTATCCTGAATTAAGTGATGATGAGCAGATTATGTTAAAGTTATGGTGCAAAGAGAAATGAAAGCAAATCTATTATTAAAAATTTCTATTTTAATAACAAAATTATTGAAAAATGAAGGGAATAAGTGAAAGTTGGCTGGATTTGTAAAGTTTAAAAGCCTGTCTGAAAAAGAAGCTTGGAACTACTTTAACTCACAGATGCAAAGCCAATACATGTACTACAAGTAAAAGAAGACCTAACTAAATAGCTAATCATCTCATGCTGAGAATCATGTAGTACGCAATCAAGGAGTAAATAAACTCTTCTGTGTGATGCTTCACTGCAGCTGTTGAAATGTGGGTAAATGCTATATTGCTTAGATTAGAAATCCATTTACCCATTTCTGACCTTGATCACATCAGTGGAAAAAAGGTTTTCAGTGGTAAACTGGGAAACTACCAGGAGCAGCGTCCTGGTTTCGGCTGGGATAAAGTTAATTTTCTTCCTAGTAGCTGGTATAGTGTTATGTTTTAGATTTAGTATAAGAATAATGTTGATAACACTGATGTTTTCAGTTGTTGCTAAGTAATGTTTAGACTAAGTCAAGGATTTTTCAGCTTCTGATGCCTAGCCAGCAAGAAGGCTGGAGGGGCACAAGAAGTTGGGAGGGGACACAGCCAGGGCAGCTGACCAGAATTGACCAAAGGGGTATTCCATACCATGTGACAACATGCCCAGTATATAAACTAGGGGGAGTTGGCTGGGGGGGAGATCACTACTCGGGAACTAACTGGGCATTGTTCAGCGAGTGGTGAATGATTGCATTATACGTCACTTGTTTTCTATATTCAAATTCTTTTATTATTATTATTATTATCATTATTATCATTATTATTTTCTTCCATTCTGTCGTATTAAACTGTCTTTATCTCAACCCATGAGGTTTGGTGTTTTTTTAATTCTCTCCCTCATCCCACTGGGTGGGGAGAAGTGAGTGAGCTGCTGCATGGTGCTTAGTCGCTGGCTGGGGTTAAACCATGACAAGCAGCAAGAACACACTGACTGAATAGAAAGCTATGTCCTGAAGTTCAGTATATGTAAGAGAAAAGTGAGACTTGCCAACTCTTAAGCTGAGCTGGACCTCGCAAAGGAAATTAAAACAAACAGTAAAAAGATTTTTAGCCACAAAAATATAAAGAGAACAAAGAAAGAGGAAGTGGTGCGGTAATTCAGCAAGTATAGGGGCAAAGATTAAATTTAATTTAGATATCGCAAAAAAACTTCTTTGACACAGATTTCAGTAATTACAATGATGTAATACATGGAGGTGAAGTCCAGGGGCTAATGGGAATAAGAGTATGAAAATGGAAATTGCCATAACTGAGGAGGAAACAACACTGAAAGAGTTTAATGCACTGAGGTCAGCGAGCAAATAATCTGCAGCGCCAAATTCTGGCTCATGTAATTACAGATACAGAGGCAAGGATTTTTTATGCATTTACCAAATCAGACTATATGTTAAAGAATAGTACACGTAGCAGATTTTCAAGATAGATATTTCAGTGCCTGAAGTGTGAAGATATGAGCTCAAGAACTTCAGGAACTGGAAAATATTCAGCACAAGATACTGAAAAGTGGAAGCCAGTGGAAAGCAGAGAGTACATGATATTGCATCTTACCTGAAGGACTGAAAAAAAGGCAGACCACAAATACTATCAGAAACTGTCAAAACCCAAGCAAACTCTACTCATGCAGGAACCTTCAGTCAGAATACTGTAGTTCAGCTTGAGATGGTTTGGTAGGATATGGAATACTCAGAAAACAAAATAGTCTAGAAGACCTACATTTGTCCAGCCAGCACAAGTCTGAAGCTCTTAAGCAAAGGCTATTACTCCTGTGAATCTCTAGTCATGCTTGGAACAATCACTGGATTACCTGTGATGAGAAGACACATCTTCTTCATGAAGTGCAAAGTGATGAACCAGCTGCATAGTGATGGTTCAGCAGAGATGAGGTGGATTAATAGTGATATTCTGATGCTAATATCACTCTTTATTGGCAGAGAAAAAAGCAGATTATGATACTAAAACACTCCTGTACTACAGAAATTACAGAACATCTGTAGAGATGCAACTATCAATACACATGCATATTCCTGCATGCCTATCTCAAATACAAAATAATGCAATTTTGCATAAGCAGCAGATATTTAACTTTAGGAATCAATCAAATTGCACTGCAGCTGAAGTGGGACAACTGTGCACATATATATTTCTATGCACAGCTATAAATTGTTAGAATGTTGTTATTGGCTCATATAACTAAAATTTCAGTGAAATCTGGGAAAAGTCATTTAATGTACCTTGTGCTTTCTTTCCTGAACTGCAAGATGAGGTTTAATCTTAATCAGCCCAAAATCCACTCTCTTCTTTCAAGGCTGTCCAAGAAGTTTCACACACAAGTTCAGATGACAATCTCATTAGTGGCTTGAAGAATTTCAGGTATTACAGTGACAAGGGCCAAAGTCATCTATGTGTTGTTACACTTCAGATGAAAAAGAAACAACTGAAATAACCTGTAGGACTTTCCATTTAAAATTTGTGTGCTTTTATTTTAAGGTGATGGCTACATAACTTCTCTTTTCCAAAGATGATCTCGACCTTTTTAGTGGAAACTTTGAAAAAATAAAGAATGAAAAATAAAAAACATCTGTTTGGCTGAGAGGAAGAAAAAGTTTTCCCCAGTGACAAATTTAAAATGAAGAGGAAATTGCCTCCAAAGCATTAAGATGGAGAAAGCCAACTTGATTGTATGTGAACCTATATAAAATAGTTTAAGCATCAAAAGAGAGGAAAAAGGAATGCCTCTAAGGATCAGAAGACCACAGAAATAATCCAAAAGGAGCAAGAGCAAAAAAGAAATAGAATGTAATCTTTACATAAAAACAAGTTTCTATATTTTCTTTTAAAATGCTCTATTATTCATATATAAATTCTGCAGAATATATGCAACTTGGTTTTAAGATACAACACAGCAAATAAATAAATAGATAGATAGATAAAGGTCGCATGTCTTGCAGTACCCTCTTTACAGATCTAAAATGTCTAATCCCAAGCAAGACATTTTTTATTATCAATGTAACTAAAAATGCACCTCTAGACATAATTCTTCATGTGAGCATCTAACTAGGTCAGATGATCTGCCCTTTGAGCACAATCATTTCTGTCTATAATGTGAGCCTAGTCTAACTTGCTTAAACATATGCATCGAACTTTTTAGTGGCTTAAAATTGGAACAGATGAAATCCATCTGAACAAAATAAACCACTGAATTAAAGGAAGAAATTTCTTATCAAAACCTAAATGTCCTGACAAAACAAATGGAAGAAGCAGCTAAAGACCAGTTTATTAACCTGGAACAAATGGAAGCCAGAAGATGTCAAGAAAACAGTAATGGAAATTACATAAAGCAATCATCTAGCATCCTCCTCCCTGTCCCAACACAGGGCCTGGGCCACCCGAAATCATAAATGATAATCAATTAATTAACTGATTGATTTCTGTGTCTATTAAATTCCAGGTGTGTGACTGCAAAAGTGAAGCTCTTTTCATATGCTGTTATAACAGATCACTTCAGGAGTTTATACATACAAGGCAATATGAACAAGATTAAACCAGGTTCATTTATCCCATTGCTCTGTCCTGAAAGGCTCTCCTGCAAGTGTTTCACTCTCAGACTCCTCTTGACATTCAAATGAAATATCCCTGAGCATGCAACATCTACTCTCACTTTTATCCTATAATATACTACTCTTAAGTTCCAGCAAAGGCCTCACATTGTATCAGATAGTTTAAACTAAAATCAACTCTCCTTCCTCTCTTCCCTCTCTCCCCACTAAAAGATCATGTTATAGTACCCTGGGGCAGCCCAAAGGGGCTGCTGCACTGAGTGCTACGTTGTGTGGCCATGGCATGTCTGCTCTGTAGAGATCTAGCCTTACACAGGGTAAGTACATGCAGTCTGCACCACTTTGGAGCCAGGGATCATTCCCTACAGTGGATACATTTAGCAGTGTAGAAATAGCTTATGTCTTTCTTATGCAGTTGCAAAGGGAGATAATTGGAACATTAAACAAAAACATCTAAGCAGAACCAATAAGAGTGTCCATTTGGACAGCAGACAAGGGCAAAGATCTTTATAATTCCTGATTTTGCTGCACATTTATTTCTTTCATAGATCATCAGAGAACAAGGAGGCTGGCCCATTTAATCTACATTTCATATTCTGCTTGTCGGCAACTTTATGGTCTTTTTAGAAAGGTCTCCACTTCTTATGTTTCATGTTTCTTCATGCTATGCCCTCCCCACCCCATATCATTGTTTATTCATTTTTTCTAATTTAAGCTGAATGAAAAGCAGGATTTAGAGAAGATCTGATGCAGTCTGTTACACTGGGGAAGTGAAGTAGCAAATGCTAAGAAATAAAAATAACTTTGGTAGTGCTGCAGTCCTTATAAATAGTCACCAATGATTAAACCAGTCATTAAGTGTCTCTTAGTAAAGAAAATTCTTTCTATATTTATACATTTAATGAATATTTAGATTATATAGATCTGATTATATGCTTTAAAACCTTGATGTAGTATTCGCTGATGTGCAAACATACTGAAAAATATAAATCAAAAAGCTACAGTGAGAATATCAGTATGCATTTTGGACCAACTGCATGGAGGCAGCACAATTACAGTCATCCAAAACCAGTAGGGAACAACCTTCAGATTCAAGTCCCTTAAGATTTAAAGAGTATAACTGTCTGTGTTACAAGAGGCATGTAAGTAACTATGCAAAGGCTAAGCATTGTGTCTTACTAAACTAGACACATATTAAATTACTACAGACCTCTGTTTACTTTTCAGTCAGTGCAGGAGCCCTGTTCTTTCAAAGCCATTTGAAAGTCTCTATCAATAAGGCTGCATATTCTACATTTCCATTTTGACCTTTTACTTTCCTACAAACGTGGAGTCTCATGCCAATACTGTACACTTTTTCCATGCCTCATATTGAAATGGAGATACTGGGGATGAATGATAATGCAGTCAAGCTGAAGAAAATAAAAGGATTGTCTTCATTATGCAGCATCTTGTTTTTCTTCAGCAATTCAAAAACGGAATCTAAATGAAATCTCAACACTTTTGGAACTAGCCTTTGTCATTAAGCCAATTTCTGTGCATCTTGAGAGGAAGACAAACATTTTAGAAAAAAAAGTAGTAGCATCACGAATAAAAGACTTGGCCATCTTTAATGGCCATTACACTAAAGGGACACGACTATTTCCTCAAGACAAAGTAATATCCAAACACAGTCATTTTCCTTCAAACATAACAGCTTTGTTACTTCTGTGCTGTATCTTTCTCTTTCAAACCTGCAACACATGTACAGTATAAAATGCTTAACATTTAAAGAGAAAATAAGTCATATGAACAGTGGCATTAGATTAATTTTGTGTGAACAGTGGCAGCTTTACTGTAGCCATCAAAACACATGAATGCATATATGGTTTACACCTTCATTGCAATACACATACAAAATCATAAAAGAATATGGAAAGTATATTGCAAAAAAAAGGTCTCTCTTTGCTAAACTCAGTAATTATTCGTATGCCTTAAATTACTTGACACTTAGGTTACTGTGTGCATATCCATGTACTGTTGCACTGCAAAAATCAAGTTCTACTTAATTTATATATATATATGTGTTTAATACCTTCCTTTATAATCCAATATATCATTTTAGATTCCAATACTGCAGCCTGCCAATCCCTATTCTTTTTTTTGCCATCATTAATGTTCTTCCATAAACATATATGACCTTCCGTTAATTTTCAGGTACAAAGTCAAACTGTCACCGATATCAGTAACTATTTTTTCTCTTGGTGGATTTAAAGAGAAGAAAGAAAAAAAAAAAAAACCAACCTAGATCTATGGAGGATTTCTTTCTAACATTAACTATGTTAAAAAAATAAGAAGATTTCTTCTTTTAGTATGTATTTTAAATTGCATTTCTTAAGAATATGTCTATTGATTACCAAAATACACTCCAGATGAGATCTCAATGGCATATGAAGAAGAATTTCCTACCACAGCTCCTTAACAAAGAATTTTAAAAAATCTCTAGACTCATGGATCACTCCTTCATGGACAAGATAAAAAATATGATTTGCCATAGCATGTTGATTCAGTAATTTCAGATTTTTTTTTTTCAGTTGGAATTAAAAATTGCATATCTTTGACCATTTGGGTATCAATAACACCTTAGGATGGGATTCAGCTCACAGGCTAAGTAATCCAAATTTATAAGCTTGATTCAGATATTGTGAAAGGGGTGTTTAATGACAGTTGAGACAATCCACATTATCCAAGGTATTCAAATGAGGCAGACTGATATGACACAGGAAACATCAAACTTCTTAATCAGGATAATAATATCCAATAGATCTAGTGAGTAAATTCAATGACGTCTAGAGAGCTATTTAGCTTACTGAATTTAAGTTTTCATTTTATGAAGATGTACTGTTGTCTAGACTCCATTGTCTATTTTAATTAATGCTCTGTTGACTAGAGCTCTATTGACTATAATGAGAGCTTAGACATAATGAAATATAGATGTCTCAAATTGCAAGCTGAATCCCATCTGTAGAGCAGGATCCAGTTGTCTGAACATAAGCATCCAGACTGACATTCATTTGCCTGAATTAATTTTTCAGGAAACATAAAAGTCTATTGCTAATTTTTAGCCCTAGATATCTTAAATGGCACTGGAAATTCATGCTTAGGCAACTGGATCCTGTGCTTAGTTAATTTTAATTTGTCTTCATTCTTTGTTATTTTATTTCTAATGTTTTAAATAATTATAGTATAGTTTATATGGAAACATCAATAACAGAACAACGTATTTTACCTGTGTTATAATCTATCCTACAGCTTTTATTTATCCATACTTGTAATATGAGTTTATAAACTAAAGTATGAGATAGGAAATAAGGATTCTTACCTAGCTTAGATCTCTTTCCTCTAAAATCATATATCTGAACTCTTCACTCTATGTTTTATTTACAAATAGTGCCAAAAAAATATGTATTTTACTGCATGATTCATCTGACCAATAGCTGTGTATTTTAGGATCAGATCAATCACTTCTTAAAACATTGTTTGCCATTGACTAAAAACTTCTTCATCTTTCCACAGATCAGCTGTAGATGTTTACATTTGGCTTCATCAATCCCTCCTGGGCTTGCTAGTCATTAAAAAAGCTACTACTGACTTCTGCAATTATCCAGCATCTAGGAAGGGGAAAAGGGTCTTTAAGACATGGTCAAAAAAAAAGCAGAAGGTAATGTTGATTTGACACATTGAAAATAAGAAAGAATATAAATAAAGTTTTTTTAAAAAACAACCACACTACAAAACCTAAAAAAAAAAAAAAAACAACAAACAACCCCAAAAAAAGCCCAAGCCCTCTGGTAAGTCTTTCTTAATGCCCTAGAGCAACGGCTGACAAAATCCTACTCCTTGTCAACTTCTCATATAAATTCAGTCCTTGTCCAGTATCCAACAAAGAAAGAATGCAGAGTTCATTCTCTAAAAACCTTTCCTGCCCCTGGGAAAATGAGTTTGTTAAAAATATCAGGACTTTTTTTTTATTAGCATGCTTGTTATAAGGCAGCCATGTTTGGGTCATATTGTCTGACTAAATGGCATTTTAGTTTAAACTGTTATAGAAAACATTTAAGTTTGCCAGTGAATAGCCTCTTTTAGACATAAGGATGAAGCAAGTATGTTCTTGTACAACTCCAAATATCATCTTTGTGAATAGTAAACCAAGAATTTCAGCCTGACACTTCAAGAAGTACCACATGTACATACACAATCAGAAGAAATTTTGGAGGCCTTCTTTGCAAACTACAAGAACGTTGCTTGCCATGTCCTCAGACCTCACATCAGTGTCTTTCCAGCTCCCTGAGTAAAATATATGTTGACTTACACATTTCTCCTCCAGTGTCTACAATTAATTTCAAGGCAAGGTCAATTCTCCTTTGCTATACCTTGAAACCTTATAGGAGGGAACCCTTGCTGAGTAACTCCAACACTGAACCCATTACTTCCAGTCATCTGTCAAAGAATCTGTCAAATGAGTTATTGCAGCCTCATTTCTTATTTTCCAGTGCGTGCATTTTTGTGTACAGTCCATCCCTGATACTACTGTTAAACAGGCTGATGGCTTATTTTGGTGGGGTTGGTTTGTTCATTTGTTTTGTTCCTGAAAGCAACATTAGAGGTATTTAAAAATGTATAGTATAAATAGATTCAGGTTTCAAACGTCTTAACCAACAGTTTCCAACATGCTTACAAGAGATATTCTGATTTATCTCATTAGAGACACTTCAGGATGAAAATTATGATACACATCTGAATACACAGAGAAATGTGGGAGACTACATCACTGAATTTCTGGGCCAGTGTTCTACAGGAAGAATATAAAAAAGACTTTTTTTTTAGTTAAAGACATAGGATGGATATGAACAAGATGAAGAAAAATTTCAGCAAACTGAGAATAATGGAGGCTTTTAAATTAAACTTGTTCCCAGCAATGTCCTTTTTCAATCTTTGATTGGCAGAGTAAATCTTTGCCTGTAGCAGAAGAAACTTTACTCCTTGCTGATTGCCTCTGGTCTGCCTTCAAGAAAACTATCTACGGTAACATCTGTTAATGTCAGCAGGGCAGCTTCTTCTATCATAATTGTGTCAAGGTAGGATGCAAGTGTGTTAAATCATTACCTAAATTACGGGTGTCTTGCTGAATGCACTGAGAGTTTCAGCCTTCGCTTAGAGATAATTTGTGGGACAGTTGCCTCACCTTTTCTAAAGCATCAGATATCCTCAAGAGCAAATATTTTTGGAAGCCTCAGAAGGGTAGATTAGTTTTCAATAAACTAATAAGCATTGTAATAGATTGATGTATTATGTTTGATTCCAAGGAATTGAGTTTAAAAACATTGCTTTGCATTACTTAAATCATTAAAGAAATTGTAACCTGTGTCTTTTGTGTTTGATACAGGCATCTCTAGAAAGCACAGTTTCAACAAATCAATCATAGGTAATAACTTTATTAACAAATATTGCCATTTTTATTCTTCTTGGACTTCTTACAATTATTTTCTAATTTTCTTCAATGGCTTTGTTGCTTGAAATAATTCAGCATATGCTTTCTATAAACAAATTTTGGGCCCATAAATTATGAAAGCAGTTCCTAATGGTCATTCAAGCTTTGAACTGACTTGGATTAGGCATTCATGCTTCATTACTTGATTCTGTTTTGTGTTTGCATAAAGCTAACTCTTGCAGTAAGATTTCTAATATGCCCTATTTGCCCACCTATAAATAAGTCAGTAAATAAATAAATATTCTTCCACATACCACACTTTACAGCATATACGAATTCTCATGCCTGTATGGAAAATTTCACTCCTACTAATTTTCAGCATCAAATTTCTAATGGCACCCACAGTGCAATGATATGATATGAGACACAGTTCCATAGGCCAGGACAAACAAAGAAGTTGGTTGGAAACAAGTTTTGTAGGAAAGAATTATGGTACTTGTGTATCTCTAGTGGGCTAGACCAAATCTTTGGATTTGATCACTC
>VYZV01007286.1:1230-52292 GCA_013401275.1 Pandion haliaetus | reverse complement strand
AGGTTGAATTCGAAAACTACTTTCTAAAACTGTTGCAGCTCAGACCCATTTTCAGTCAGCACATGTTAGTCAAATCAGACTCCAGGGAGAAATCTAGCTACAGTTACAAAAGGAAACAGTCATTAATATTTCCCCTTATAATCTGTTTTTATTACTTTATTAATGTTAGTTAATTTAGAATGAGACTCAGAGGATGCTAAATGTCCCTGTGTGAGCCAAAAGTGGCAACTTGGATTGTAGGTTCAGCCACAGGCACAGTTTTTTTGCTTTTGAAGTCACTCACAGCAGGGACAAGCTGAGCTTGCAGCCAAGGGAAACTGTGTATCTGAAAAATAATAAGCCTTAAGTATACTTGCTGTTTGACTCTAAGTATATTAACATCAGTTTTTGCACTGCAGCACATTCTTTGGCTAACATCATCTTAGTCCCCAAATATCAGAGCTTGGAAACCAGGCATCAGTGGGGCAGGACTGACTAAAATAAAAATGTGGGGTTTGTTGCCATTAGGGATTTTATGCTCTTAAGAGTGATTTAAATTTACTTTAGTCAAATGAAGAAAAGATCTTGTATGAATGAAGTTGTACTGTGTTGTCCTCAAACAGAAAATATTTGTCTTAAAAAGAATGAATTGCCTTTCCTATTTCAAAAATGCCTGTCTGTTATTCTCTCTTCTCATGAGTAGGTACATGTTCTGCTAAGGCTGTGTTAACAAGCAGCTTCTTCCCTGCTCAGCTGTTTCTCTCTAGACTGGTACAGAAGGGTACATGCAGAAGCCATTGCCATGGACTTTATCACGATAACCAGATGGAAGTACCTGTGTAAACAGGCGCACTCTGCCCCTTGACCTTGTAGTCATGCCCCATAGTGATCCTGTGTGTCTTCTGTTGTGGACACCCCGTAGAGAAGATTTTTTTTTCTTTTGTCTCATGCTGTGTGCTCTTGCAAATCATGTTTGGGTTTTTTTCTCCCTTATATTCATATACATACAGAGGAAATCAGGTCTTGGTCTTCAGTAAATGAAAGCCACCCTGAGGTAGTATAAACTAGGAGATACTGGGATACTGGCACAGCTTGAGTGCCAGAGCCAGCGTTCTGTCTATATGCTGCATCGCTTTGATAAATACCTATAAAACTGATTTTTAAATGGAGGATTATAAACACTGCTGACACTGATAAACTGGCACGTGAAAATTCCTGTATTTTTTGCTTTAAAGTCAACTATTTATCTGCTGTTTAACCACCTCCAATTAAAGATCTCTTCTAAATGGTTATAAAAAAGATGGTACATTGTAATCTTTTACTAAATGTGGTTTAGAATCTCTTTGCAATGTAGACAACCCCCAGATCTCTGCATAGACTGGAATGGAAATATCCCAATAAAACATTTCATGCAGGAAACTGACGGTTTTTTGAAGCCGTAGCATTCTGCAGGAAATCATAAGCTTTGTTTAAACTTTCAATCCAAGTCTGAGTGACAATGAATTTGCCTTCCCATGCACAAGGTCTTCCCAAGCACTTTAGCTACCCCAGTCCATTGGCATCCAAAATAAAGAAATTCACTTTATGTTTTCCGGAATAAATTGTCCCTTTTCTTCTCAGCAGTAGTAATTTTTTTTTAATCCTAATAGAGGATTATTTCATTTTCCAAATATTAAACCAGTTTCACAGGGCAAAATGTTTGTTTTTCTGCTTTCTAGTGTAATGATGTTCTGTAGGCATGGTGGGGTTTTCTTTTGAGGAAGACTTTGAGGAAATCTTAATAAATGTTCATGGTAACTTCTGAAAATTAACTTATCTGTGAAATATCTTAACAAACTGTAAGTGTCTTAAGTAAAGCTTATCCATGTTTTAGTGGCTGAGAACATACTGGCTGAGAAAATGAACATCTTATGCTGCAGAAAGCTGGGTAGTGTTCTCTCCCCACACACACTTACTTCAAAAAGTACATTTGGAAGTCAGGAATTCACATCTCTCCTCTCTTTTCCTTTCCTATCCAGTTCCACTACTGCCCTTCTTTCACATGGGCACTCAAGTTTTAAAGGCTGTATATTGAGAAAGAAGAAGTTGGCTTGATTTAGGAAGCATGGAAGCAATACTGTGAAGTGGGAGCTTGAGTTAGAAACAGCGTAGATGAACAATCAGGGTGAGCAGAGACAGGTCTGACTAAATTAAGTTTAGAAGAGTTTTAGGCTTCCTCCAACACCTGTGTTTCTATAGCTCTGTAGTAGGAAGTGTAATGTTACTTGCAAAATTCCCAGGTATTAGGTTACCATGACATGCAGAAAAGAGGTACGGAGACAGTGCAGGAACAGTGGTAGAAGTTACACTGGTTTAGTATAAGTTGAGATAATAATGGCTACAGAATAAGGCATTGAGGAACAGACAACTGGGCTGCGAATACTGCAGTCAGCTTGCAAACCTGAGAAATTTAAAAGCCAAGAATCTTGTTTACACAGTGATAAAATAATACAAACTTCTTTCTTTGTAAACTAGAATACAGAAAGTTAAATTACTTTTCACCCAACATGAGCTAGCATTCACATTTATGGGAACAGAGTGCAGGAGTGGATGAATCGAGTTTAGCATCTTTGTTAAAAGAAAACTTCAGTATATGCCAGATGCCAAAAAGAAGTTAAACAGATATAGCCTCCTCTCAAACACTAGCTTGCTCCCTGCAAACTACTCCAAACCTGTAAGGGTTTATGAGTCATGGCACTTCATTATTATCTCATTATTAGCAGATAACCAGAAGCAATGGGATGGAATGTGATGACCAGTAGGTATCTCCTTTGATACAGCTCAATGGCTTTAGAGCTAAGCAAGGCATGCTTGACCTTTTGAAGGACATACATAACTCTAATATGGTGACTTCCATAATGGTATGTGGAAGGTGAGGGCATCTGACTCATTAAGGTTATTCAGTCAATGATCTTTTCAGTGCAAGCAGGGTAATAAGTAAAGGGGTATGTGATAAACAAAAGACACAAAACCTGGTAAAAAAGGGATAAGGGCGACAATGGCAAAGACCAAAAGTCTCCAGGCAGAAACTGATGAGCCCTCGGGAAACTGCAGGGGCACAGCATTGGAGAGGGCCATCTGGACTTTGTGATTGGTAAGAAGGGGAAACAAAGGGAACATGAGGATGTACAATATTGGGAGGGAGGGGGTGTGGGATGGTGCAAAGTTTATGAAGGGATGTTTAGGGGAAGGGGGAGCAGGGAGGAGCCAAAGAAGAATAGACAGAAAAGGGGCCTGTTGTGTAAAATGGGGCCAGTCAGTACACTTGCCTGAGTGCTGCGCCTGATCACTGCAGTCTGTCCTGTCTTCTTATTAAATCTTCTCTTAACTATCTCTCTGTACTTTCACTCTCTATCGTGTGTGTGTGTGCGCTACAGGGACTCAGTGCCAGCTACTCAATATCTCAATGATATCCAGTGAGCTGACAAGACAGTGGGCACAAACTGAAATATAGGAGATTCCATGTAAATTTAAGACAAAAATTTTTACTTTGATGGGATTGAACACTGGCACAGGTTGCCCAGTGAGGTGGTGGAGTCACCATCCTTGGAGATATTTAAAACCCAACTGGACACAGCCCTGAGCAACCTGCTCTAGCTGACCCTGGTATAAGCAGGTGTGTTGAGCTAGACATTCTCCAGAGGTCCCTTCCAACCTCAAGAATTCCATAACTTTTTGATTTTGTGATTTCCTGTACCGTGCACAGTGGACATTAGTATTGTTATATATATTTTGACAAAGAAATCAAATATGATTATATAAAAGTTAGGATGGTTTTAAAATCTTAGAAATATAAAGTTATAGTGTAACTATAGTAGTTAAAGAACTTAAAGAATGTGTAGTACTGTACTGTCTTAGCTGATTAGAAGCCAAGAAGATTTGCTTCTTGGAAACCTCTTACCTTTCCCCATTTGATTTAGATACCAAGGTTTATCTTGACAGTGTTACTGAGATAGTGTAACTGAAGACCAATCACTGAAAAGGTTAGATTTCAAAAGAAAATATTTTTATGCTAACCAATATAGATAATGATGAAAATTAATGAGAGTTGAGAAAAGTTAGATGAAGCAACTTGTAGTTACCTGCCAAGGACCAAACACCTGCCAAGGACCAAATTGCGCAGAATCACATAGAGAAGGCCAAGAAGCGGACAAGTGAGGAAGACTATGAAAGACCACCAGAGGACTCTAGAAGACCACCAGAGACCTTCAATGAGCATGCGTAAAGGACATTTGCATATGCTAATGACTTCCCAGAAATCTAATGAATATGCATGATACTTCCCAGAAATCTAATGAATATGTATAAATAAACACAATATAAGGTGTGTGTTTTTGGTGTTCAGGTGTGCGTGGTTCGTGCGAGGACTCGCCCGTGCACCCGGCCGTTAATAAAGGAGTGTCTGCTTATCTACACTAAATTGGTGTTGATAAATTCTTTATTCCGAGTTTTTCGGCAACAGTAACTCCCCAAAACAGGGCAAATATTGAATAGCAATGGTAGCCAGTAGGTTAATTTCTTCATTTTCAGAAGGTTAAGTTGAACTTCTCATTTCCTCATCTGCTCAAGATTGAATACAGCTGGACTCAACAATCATGCAGGGCCTGAGACACTACCCAGCAACCTTCATTTCCTTCCATTTTGGGAACACCCTTTTCTGGGGGGTCATTTTATGTAGTATATTGTAAGCATTACTGAAAATGTATCAAGGTATTTTTCTTCTAAATAGAATTCTTTAAGTTCTTTAATGGTAAAGGTGTGGAGGAAGGGGCAATTCTTGTTTACAACGTCCTTTAAAATATGCAGAAAAGTAAACTGGACTCTTAAGGGTTTAGTGTTTTTTTGGCTGACTCATTAGCTTCATGTAATGTGCAATAGACATTTTGCCAAAAACATTTTATGGGTCTTACAAACACTTTCTTCCTTCCAAATGCAGAATTTAGCAGTGTTACAATGTTTTATAACTTCCACTCTATTCATATAGCTTGTCTTTAGCCTAGAAACAGAAGTCTTAATGATTTTGATTGCTTGTAGCACCTTCTATGAATTCAGAAGTGATGTTTCAGTGGTTTTGGACCAAAAGCCAGCATTTCCTGATGAACAACAGCTCCATATACTTTGAAATAATGATGAGTGAATTCCATGCACACCCTTACTATCAACAGCTCATTAAGAAAGCCATTAATTTTGCATGAAAACAGTCTTGTTCCAGCTATATCCAAATGGCTGGCAAATCAAGTGGATTGAACAACCAGGATAATCCTCTCAATTTAACTTTAAAAACATATTTATATTTATCTTAGATCACTTTTGTCATTCACAGAATAAGATGCGTACTCTTTCAATAGTATTTGAGACTTAATAATAACTGCTGACCAAAAATGAAATTAAATTAAACAATAAACATTGCACAGAGAACAACTGTGCCAAAACCATATTAATAGATTATGAAAGGAAGTCATTTAAATGTGTAGTTGATTTAGAGGCAGAAAGATGCCTTCACATTGACAGAATTTCTGGCAATTCAACTTTTTTTTGGCAGAACTTCAACTTCTCATTACACAGAGGAAGGAAGAGCTATCTTTTTCAGTTATGTGTGATTACTACATTTATATATCCCAGGCTAAGGCCCTGTTTGCACTACTCCAGCAACACAATATTCATCAAAATTGCCTTAAATAGGCAGCTAAGTGTTCCTTCTGAAAGGGAAGATCTTCGCAGGCCAGCTTAACTTTAAATGTTTTGGCCAAAAGCTATGTTTTGCAAACAGGTCCTGAAAGAGAAAAGAACTGAACAGATACTTTATAGTAACACACTGCGTTGCTATATGCTTTGCTGGTCACAGGGGGCATCAGAGAGGCAACACAGTCTGCTCAGGAAGTTATTACAGGCAAAATAGCCTCTCAGGAACCCTAACAAGCCAGCGTAAGTTTGAACAGCCTTCTATCTATTCTGAATTACAGAGGAATCCTTAATTATCACTATAAATGAAGCAGAAGAAAGCAGCTTGCATTTAATTTGGTTGTTTCTTTTCCTCACTTGTGCTTTGCAAATTGTTGTCAGATCTTTTTTAAAAGGATTCATTGGAAGCTCTCTACAGCAACTCCCTACGCTTGCTCTTCACATCAGTTTGNCCATATTCAGTTTTATTCCAACCTTTTTTTTTTTTAGCTTTATTTTCAGCTGTTTATTGGAGAAGCTTCATAAAATGTAACTTAAGAAAACAGTTAATTATAAAAGTATCCACCTTTGTTTACCTACTTCTTCAGTGACCCATGACTAGTTCAGGGTTTTACCACAGGGTTCCAAGTTGCAGGTTGGCTTGCCCAAAATCTTAGAGCTAGTCAATTCTAGAAATGTGAAGTGATTTGTTTAGTAGCAGCTCTGCCTTTCTGTTCTAAGATAACCATATACTGCAATTTAGTAGAATTTGACTAAGAGCAATGGAATGTGGTTTAAAAATCTACAAATTAGCACCCATTCATCTAATTTGGGTACTGGAAGAGCACATAGCTGCATCAGCATGATATTCAGCCTACATTAATTAGTGCTGTTGAGAGATGTGTTTATTAGTTCAGCTGCAAAACTGCATTTACACTAATGTATACCTTTCAGGATCTGAGCTTACATCTCCTCATGACATTGTGTAAAACTGAGGATGTATGCCAGTTCATCATCAATTGCCTAGAAACTTCACTGTGTCCTGCAGACATGGCCAGAGTAAATGTCAGGGGCAACCTATGACTTATACTTCTGAAAAGCTACTCAAAGTTGCATAAAAGCAACTAAAACTGAGGACAGAACAAATTCAAACATAAAGACCTATGCATGTTTAAGGACGGATTACACGATTTATACAGCAGTTATACTAAAGAATTGAAAGGAATTAAATGAACAATACATAATTATCAAACAATGTATACATTTCTAAAATGCTTTCACTGAGAAAAATCCTGTCTGTACAAAACCATCCTTGCCTCAGGGAAAAAGAATGATATATTTACAGTTGAAATGAGAAATTATCTCATTTTCTCTTTCACAAGAAATGATTGATTTAGAAAAATAAGTTACTCTTCTTAAACTTACCTTAAGCACTGAATCTACCCAGAACAATTAAACTTTTTGTCCAATAAACTAAAAGCTCTCAACATTTTGGTATATACACTTCTTACACACATTCTGAAAGCAGAAAATGGGTATGGTTGGTGTGCAGTTTTATGAACAAGTCTACTATTTGCAATGTACTGGGACAGGCTAGACTTTGGAAAATAATTTCTGTGTTACAACAAGATAAAAGGAAATGTAATGTGCTCTTTTTTCCTAAAAATCTTGACATCCCTGGTGTGGCTCTGGTGCCTCAAAGGACAAGCATGTGATGCAACTAACATTTTGGACATGCATCCATGAACAAAAGAGGCATTTAGAGCCCTTTTGAAGTGGAACATGGACAAATCCTGAGAAGGGACCATATGTTCATATGTATATTCATAGACTATCACAAATACAAGTTTGTCTTGGTAAAGTATTAAACTATTTTTGTCTGCATAAAAAATTTACCTTAGGCAAAACAGCAAAAAATGTAATACTTTCTCCACCAACCAGGAAAATATTTTGTTTTGCTTTGGTTTTGTTTTGTTTCCAACAAGATTTATAAAGAACAAAACCATTCAGCTTTGGGGCAATGTGAAGAATTTTTGTTTTATTAAATTAGAGAAAGACCGAATACCACCTGTGTGATTCTGTAATTATACCTGAAACAGCAGGAAAATCTGCTACTACTCATTGAACCTTGCTACTAAGGGAAGTTGAATAGATCATTCATTCTATGGTCAGGAGAGTCATTTCAAATCTGTGTACCACATGTAAAATTAGTTCTGACCTTGTGAGCCTCAAGCATGTCCCTCAGATATGGATCATTAAATTCAATCCTTAATGCTCCAGGGAAAAGAGCTAAAAAATTGGGGTTTCCTTGTATTGCATTCCATGATCTCTAACTAAAACTATATATTGGCTTTGATTTTCAAAATGGAACCATCATTTATATCCTTGATGCATGAAAGCTGTGACTGGTGTCTTTCTGAAGAAGATAACTTTCTCAAAACAAATGCTAACCAATTAGTCTAGTCCGTGCCTAATCTTTATCTTCATGGAAGCTCATGCACCAAGGCAAGCTTAAAAGAGACTGGAACAGTGATATAAGTCAGTCCCTGTTGCATTCCTACCTGTGCACCTAGACCTATTTCATCTCATGCACCTGATGTGTTAAGAAATTGAAGTGCATGCTGTCCCAATCCTGCTATGTCTTCCTGTTCTTTAACGTATTAGTACCACTTATTCACACATAGATGAGTGGGCCTCTCCAGGCTGCTGAATAAAAAACGAGAAGCAAATCTGAGCACTAGACACCTAATTGTTCACAGTACTTTTTGTTACCTCACTACCTTTCTTTGGGATCATTCCAAATAGCAGTCTCCAAGAATGTAAAAGGGCTTTCCAACCCTGAGCACTATGGATACGGATCAATCCATGATGTTTGGGCTTTAGCAAAAGGACTAGTGTCTGTTTACATCTAGGGGAATGGAGGGAAAGTATCCCTCTCCCCAGCTTTGGTCATGAGAAGTTTGCTTCTGGTTTAAGGTAGTTGTCTGGCCTCTGATCACTGCTGAGAAACAGGTACTGCCGAGAAAGGAGTCTCCCAAGAGAGAGGCTCTTACCACCCTGAGATAGGCACCTATAATTCTCAGGATAAACAACTGTCTGAAGGGGCCAGTATCTCCTTATTAACTGTAAAAAGAAGTTAGATTTGAGCAAAATATCCAATTTTCAGATAGCTAAATTTGTGTGTACCTTACCAAAGAGGCTTTAAGGAGATACACTGACCCAAGGAGATGTAAACTTCAAATACTTTAGTGTTACTTTAAAGTATTGTCCAAACAACTGGTAAAAAGCTGCTCTGACAGCCTCAGTGACTAACAAGAGAAAAAAGTCTAGAAGAAAACAAAATAAAACCTGTGTAGAAAAGAACCAAATTTGTCTGCTTCTAGCTTGCGCTCTGCTGCACAATCTGGTAGAGTTTCTCCAGCTGTACATTCACCAGGCCAATGTGTTTGGGTTCCACCAAGCCAAGATATTTTTAAATTTTTTCTGAGAACATACTGCAACACTGGCAGTTGACCTCTTTGGCATATCTTCCTGTAGAAACACACTTTACAGTCTGCTATAGGCACCTAAATCCAGTTGCTCCAATAGTTCAAGCTCACATTCCAGAGCTCTAGTAATATTTCTCATCCTCCGTCATTCACATGCATACACACAAACAGGATGGGAAAAGAATTTGAAATTCCAACCCCAAAACATGGCATGTTCAGCAACAACTAGATTACTCCCCTAGACTACTGCACTCTCACCACACACAAGTTTAGTGGAGCAACTGTAATATGCTTGGGGATTCATTATGGGCAGCCCCTAATGACAGAGAACTACTGCATTACAATGGCACAGCTCCCTCTGTGTCCTGAGAATGGGAGACTTTGTGACAAGGGTAATATTTTGTGATAGTCTAAGCTAAAAATCTCAGTAGTAAATTGCACATTCAATTGGCTCACCTAGCCTCTAATCTTTGCAACAGCACAAACTTTGACCTTCAGTGGACTTGGAGCAAAGGGTGAATGTGATTAGTCTCTTTTCTGGAGGAGAGAGAAGATTCATGTTGGCTTCTGTCATGACCCGGGCTGGACAGACCTGGGAGGGGTTGCGGTGAGTTCAGAATTTCCTTGGGCTAAATCAAGGTGAAACGACACCAAACGATCAGTTGAACATTTCATTTAGGGCAGAAGCAGCCTGAACTTGGGAGGCGTTAACAGCAGGTGGGGGGGTTTCTCGCAGCAGGAATTGGCGCTAAACCAGCTCAGAAACCTGTGTAACCCGTTGTAACCATACCTCCACAAACATGTACTACAAGCCTTGCTTATCTGGGGATCAATTCAGGGAAGAGAATCAGGCAAGCCCTCCCATTGGGTCAGGAGGTTCAGAGCAGACCCCCTTGCTTTCTGGACTCCTTCTCAGAGAGGAACCCAGAGGAGGCTGGATCTGCTCATAGTCCCAGACTTGGTCAGTGGTTTGTGTCTAAAGGGATGAGGTGTGGGGATTACAGGAAAAGAGAGACAAAGAGAGAGAGAAGAAAGATCTCACCAGCCCCAGCTCCAGCGTTACTCCAGTCAGCCGAGGGGTCCCGTTCCGGAGGGCGCACACACCTGGGGCTTCAATTCGTGCCCTTTTATCATCTCCTGGCCCATCCTGCAGGCGGGCACTCAAACTCATTAGGCTACTTAGGTGCTGTGAGCTGTTTGTTCTTCCAGAACCTTCGGGAAATGGTCAGTGGGCTTGGGGGTCGTTTGGGAAGTAACTTCTCCCTCCCTGCAGGCCTGACCGTTGTTTGATCTTTGGTGATACACAGTGAACTGCCCCGCTCAGAACAGGGAATTGCGCAAACTCCGGCACATCACACCCTCTGCGCCCTGTTGCTGATGTCCGGTGCTGATCAGTCTGACCGGCTTCTTTTCACCTGCAGTTCATCGTTGCTATGCAGGTTTGTTGTTATGCAAGGCTTGCCCCACCACAATCTTTGAGACATTAACTCGTTCAGTCTCTCATGACTTCTTCATGTTGATTTCTCTGTGTTAACCTAACTGGATGCTAATCTACAATGTTGAACCTTTCCTTTCTTCTGCAATGTATATTTGGGAGTTTTCTTTTTTTCACTAGTAAGGAAACAGAATTTCTGTGCATTTTCATGTAAAAAGTAGACTCTACAGCATTAAATCTAACAATTCTGATAAAGAAGTTCTTCTAAAGCTAAGATTATTAAATAGTTTTGGTGGATCATTATTACCACAGAAAACTGAAAAAAACAGGTAACATCTGAAAACTGAGAGGGTCAATTTTAACAAGTACTACATGCAATTTAAAATTTGAAAAATACAGTATTTGGCTCTGTGTCAGTGGGGCTGGAAGAATCATTTTATCATAAGTTTCTACCCTCCTGATGAGAACACATTGATTTATTCTATCATAAATCAAGACTCCTGCTGGGCTATGAATGAAGGATTTGTAAGGTTTTGGCCTTTAAAAGTGGTTGGGAGTGTAAAGGAGAGAACATGAACATTTGCAGTAAGGGAGGTAGAGTATCATGCTGGCCAATAAACACATAGAGCAAAACTAACAACTAACGTAAGAGGGCACAACTAAGTAAAATCACATTCATTTATGCCAGCATTTCATCTTACCCTTCAACATGGAACTGAAGGGAAAAGCCTGGCTCATCTACCTCAGTCATATAATATCACAGCCAATAGTATCATAAGGTCTCTCATATGTATTTATCAAGACCTCTCCAACACATGGATGTGCAGAAGTGTTGACCTTGAAACTGTAAAACCTTCGATCTATAAACTGCTGTTCATGGGAATGTAGTATAGTTGAGAGGGGACCCAACAACATTTAAACATGAGAGACTATTTTATTGGAAGGTATGAGTATGATAATATGACAAAGATATGAACAATGTCTTTAAAGTTAATACTTCTTTGCCTATATTTTAAAAAAGGAAACATTAACCTTTTCAGAAGCATATTGGTTAACCTTTACACTCATCTATGACTCCATAGCCCTTAATTATTATCAGCCATTTCATAATTATATCTTGTCGCTTGGTCCTTAGATCCTAGATAGGCCGTAATACAGAACATAAGATTGAAATCCTCTATTACACAAAGAAACCATCAGACATATATTAGGTAATTTTCATCACCAAGAATTTATAATTTAACCAAGAATGACTAAATCTGATTTTCCCTTTGTGTCTTCCAGGCTTGCCATTGCTTCTGTGGGGGCATAACACTTTTATTCCCCCTATCCACTTCGATTTTCAAAACATTTTCAGGGAAACACATTTTTTTCCATGTTATAAGTACAATGAGTTGTTTATTTTTCCTCTCAACACTAATACTTATAGTCCTTAACAAATTATAATAGAAAGTATGTGGGGTTTTTTTGGTTGGTTGGTTGGCTGGTTGTTTTTTTTTCCAGCAAAGTCTTGTTCAATTAACATAGAAAGGCCCAGAGTTTAGAGCTGGCTGGCAAATTTCTGAATAAAATGTTGACTTGCCCAAACAACAGCAAAAAATCTACATGTGTTCTTAGGATTTCATAATGGAATTTTCACTTTGTGCGGTGAGATATAGATGCCACTGTTGGTGAACCCAGTAGAAACAATTATGAAAAACTGTGTACAATAAAGAGGAATTTAAACAAGAACAGATACAGAGAAGGGTGGAGATCCAGGAAAGAAAGATCAGGGAAGGTAGAGCTTATCATATGAAAGGAGACTAAAATGAGCAAAATTTGTTTAGTCTAGCAAAAGAGGGTAGAGAGGGGGTATGATTGTTTTCCATACATAAGTAAAGGCTAAAACAGAGATGGAGAAGAAACAAAGAACTCTGGCACAGTGAGGAAGTAAATATGGCCACAGGTAGAATTATTTTGGAATTAGAATTAGATCTCTAACCATCTCTAAGCAGAAGAACCTCTGAACTTTAATCAGAAGACAGGTCCAGGATCAGCTTTGGCTCAGTTTGGACCTGGAGCAATCCTCAGAGAGTGTTTGATAAAATGTAATCAAAATGAGTTATTAAATAGGTCTAACTTTCAAGATGGCATTGCTGTTAGAGCTTGAAATTTATGATGTCCAGAAGTCCCTTCTAGCATAAATTATTGTAGCTTTTTGTTTAGGATGGATTAGCTACTGAGATCAGCATCTATGATCCAGAATGTTCCTTCCTGACAATGGTCTTAGGAAACCATGTCACTTTCCACTTAATTTTCATTGGGACAGACTTCACAGCTCCAAATGGAGCTGACAATAACCAGATGGAGAAGACATTCAGAACATTTTCATAAAATTTGTGAGAATGCTGATGCAAGCTGCTATTTTGTCATTCCCTTATATTTTAGGTGAGTGCCTTACCATCTCACTATTGTCTCAATAATCACTTGTCATCAGGTGATGAGGTCTACACCAAGGCACAAGCATGCACAAGCATGCTGTGTTGTGTCTATGGAGCTAATCTCCTAATTATCCAGAGTGAAAGACCTAGCAGAGCATCCCTTGACTCCCTCTCCACTGACAGTTTGGTAATGACCCAGGCACTATTTCAACCTACTGTAGCTCTTCAGCATTAAATAAATGAAATATTTCCAGGAAGAGGAGCTGAAGTCCCTCTTCAAAATCAAAGGTTTGCACAGGATTGAAACATGACACTGAAAGATCTTAATTTTCCAAACAGACCCTATTCCATGAGGTGATATCATTCACTGTCATGTTATTATAACTATGCTTTGACAAATGACGATTATCTTCATTCAGACATTGATAAGGAGATATGGATTCATCCTTATAATGTAATCTGTAGTAAAAGTTAATTGAACTACTTTCAGGCTCAGCTACCATCAATAAAATGTTTCAACTTGTACAGTTTAATATTCTCATCTTCAATTACATTTTAATGACCTTCCAAAGACAGTTCATTTACAATTGTATCTTTAACATTCATTTTGTTATAGATACATCCTTCCCCAAACATTTAAAAATAATTATCACAGTTAGTAGGTTCCAGTAGAATTTTTCCTGTCAGTATTTTTTCTCTCATTTTCACTCAGTTTCAGTTATTGGGATTCCTCGTGATGCATGACAAGGACAATTATGAAGGGTCTATAGACAAATACGTCTTCTAAATGTACTTCTCAGGATAGGTTCTGCATTTGCCATTCCGGTGGGCAAATTCAGAATAGAATTAAGAACCAAAGTAAAATATTAAAGTCTGTTAAAGTTTACTTTGAGAGATTCAAGCATTATGGAAGGCAAACTGAAAAACTCTTGTGCTTTGATCAAGGAGCTGTATGAAATCAGCCAACAGGGAATGTGAAACCCAGAAAGTTACTCTAAATCATATCTACTCTCCAGAATCTAGACAAATCACAGTTCAAAGTTGTACTCTGGAGAGTACAATGCCCAAAATTGATTCCTGAAGGTAATCATCCAAAAGCATTCCTTCAAAGAGCTACTAGGGCCCTATTCTTTCAATAAAAGATGCTAAAGGGGGTAATGATCATCATAAAACTGAAGTGATGAAGCCTCTTGCTCAAAAAGTGAGCTTTAGTTTCTTCCTCTGGTTGAAGAATGTCAGTCCATGATTCGTCCTTTCCAAGTGACTGCTCAAACAAGGAAAACTCACCAGAGATGCTTATGCAGCAGAAAATAAAGGGGAAAAGAGTGAGATTCTGTGGAAGCGAGGAGCAGCACTCTTTACCCAGCTTGCTGGTGCCAGCCAATGTACAGAAAAGACAGCAGAATTCATGAGGCCAGAAAAGGATTACACAAGAAGAAACATGACTATGGCTCTGCAATGTGGGACCTAGAGCTCTGAAACATGTCAGGAATCCTAAGTTTCCAGTGCCTGTTCCTAAAAGTTATTTTTACCTAATAGAAAATTTATAAAAAAGGTTATGGAGGAGGAACTAGCCTATCCTTTGCCAGATGACTGAAATAACCACAAGTTTCTGCTACCCTACACTAGGCATTACATCAAAGAAAAGAAAAAAAGCTAAAAAATGGAAACAGACTGGCCCAGGTATGCCTTAATCATACATCAGACATTATACCAAGGATGTGATTCACTTAGGCACACTTTGGTTCTTAGTTCCATTTGCATCATTCTCACATATCTTACATTTTGAAATGGAGCTGGTGGACATGGCACAGGACAGATGGGAGACCCAGGCCTTCTGGAGAGTAACTGGAGGCCAGGCAGAATATCACAGGATTGTTCAAATGGCACTAAAAATTCATGTGAAGGCAACTGAATCAAGCCCTGAGTCTCTAATTTTGGGAAATTTCTTTACCTTCAGTATGCTGCAATCAGAGAAACTGACAGGCACCTTGTTGGCTGCTCCCAGCCTTGAGAGGGGAAACCTGATACGTGCACCATCTCTTCCTCTGAGACAGTTGATGAAGAGACTAGGGACAAAATTATATGAAAGAAGTGGGAACTGAGACAATCTGGTGGGTTTGGAGAGCTTACAGAGATGGGGAGAAGATTTGGAGGAAAGGAAGCAGACTTCACTATTGCTCAGAATAACAAAATACACGAATGGGTATTTTTTCTTGAGGGAGGCCAAAATCACCACATAAATTTATAAGGACAGACAGCATCAGATCTGATGTTGATAGCAGCAGCACAGCTGCTCCCGCTCACTTGCATCTGACACACGGCACTGGAAGGTACCAGTGAAACAGCTGCCATCTGTTTAGTCATTTGTTCTTTTTGCTTGTCTTAAACTCATAATATTTGGGGTTATTCTCAGGATGATTTTGTGTTCAACTTGTGATGTATGGCATTTATGTTCATGTCACTATAGATACTTCTGCCTTTTCTAGAGACGGGAGGAATGTTGCTTGAGGCTCTAGAAGCAGCTTTAGGAGGAATTTATTTAGAGTTTACCAGTAGTGGAAACACACAGAACATACACCACTCATGGGATAAGAGAAAAAAAAAAACAAACATGAAAAAGAGTGTCTGAAAAAAACACTGGTATCTGTCAGTACATGCAGTCTATTTCCCAAAGAACAGTTCTCTAGACACTCTGTTTTCCAAAAAAAGCTCTGGGAATATTTCCTTTTTTTTTTAAGTTACTTTACTTGAATAATAAGTATGATTGTTGATGTTTTTTCTTCCTAATTCAGTAGCAATAAGTGGCAAACATTACTAACCAATGAAGGATGGGAAAAAAAATGTAAATCTCAGAGGCACTTGGCAATTCATATCCCACTTTTTGGAGGATTGGTGCATTACAGACCTTAGAGAAGGTAGCCCTGTCACATTAATGACATTCCATTTTTCACTGTCCTTAAAAGCAAAAACATCAGAAGTACAAGCATTACCAGCAAGTCAGTTTTACAGGACTTAGAAAAAAACTATTTGCTCTCTCTTATTATGTACCACATTCAAATTCCTTGTCTTTTAAAGCTCTGAACAATTCTGTCTACATATTGTTTTCAATTCTCCTTTTTTACTTTTCCAGGCTGTAAAATTCCCTCCTATCCTGAGTTGGAATTACTCTTTAGTTGAGTGATTTTCTGTTTCCTTCTCCTCCTTTTATCTTTGCATAATCTTACTTTCAATCTGCCTGCCCTACTTATAAGTTTCTCTGTCTTTTTATACATCAAACAGCTTCCATTCCACACTCAGCTGCCCCCATTGTACACACATTCAGTGCATGAAATACTTTTGCAGCAGTAGACCACCAGGTACAATTGACTGTCCGTTACCTGTGGGCAACGCATCTGTTTTGCAGAAAAAGCATGCTATGGCAGCAGAGTCTCCGAAGCTGGCTCCATTCAGAACAGTACATGAACAAGGATGCATTGCTTCCAAGGTTAGCTCAGTACATGTTTGCCTGGTTTTGGACACTGAGCTAAAAAGCCCTGCCAGACATGAGCTGGCTCCCCACAGAGTCATTCTCACTTGTCTGTAGCACACTCTCAAACACACACTGCACTACCCATGTCATCCAAGGTCTCTCATACCCCCACCCCAGTACCCTGGAAAATGAGTATGACAGCGTAGTGTTTTGATCTTCTATGCATATCTACCCATATCTTATCTATAAAGAAAGGCATGCATAGTATATGTGGTGTATGTTTTCCTAAATTTGCATTGAGATGGAATCAGACCAAATAATCTCGTAGGTATTTTCCATTGCAACAGACTAAAGTTTATAACTGAAAAGGGGGAAAAGTGTTAGGTACTTTGAGAGAATTTATATTTTCCTCATGCAAAATCAAAAAACACATTTAAAATCAAAATTTTCTGGCAATTTTCATATTTTCCTATCAAGACACAAAGTCAGTGTTCTAACTGCAAGGAGTGAATCACTCCCAAAATATGTTGCTATGTGCATATCTCAGGTACAGTTTAGCTGAGGAGCTTTCTTATGGAAATATATTAGTCTTTGAAACATGCTGGCATGAAATATAACTGAGTTTTAGTTCTGAGATTAGGATCTGTTAATTCCTGAAGATCCAGAAAATCATCGTGACAGATTTATAACACAGAAACTCTGAAGGAAATTTATCGAACATACTTAAACAGACTTTGAATTACCTGCTAACTAATTAGAAATGGCTCCAAAGCTGGCCACTGTAAAAGACTTCTCAGTAAATTGTTTTCAAACCCTAGGGCAGGTTGTAGTCATTATGTTTCCTTTACACTCTACACAAGATGGTCTTTGTTTAGCAGCCTGCATGTTACATGTATCCTTTCACGTTTTCCTAATGTTCCTATTTATTTATTTATTTATTTTCATTTTTAATGCAATGCTATGCCATTATTGGGCCATGTGGACATTTTTAGAATGGCTGCTAGCTCTCTCTGTCACTGGCCCCCATCTAAANAAAAAAAAAAAAAAAAAAGGAAGAAGAAAGAGAGAAAGAAATACAAGGAAAGAGAGAAAGAGACAAATGGGGAGAGAAAGGGGGGAGGGCGAGGGAAAGACTGAACACGAGAAAGAAAAATACATATCTACAAATCCATAGAACAGAAGACCATATCAAAAAGGAAATAACTATACAGAAGATTAAACGTATAGCTGTACATATGACTGCTGACATTCCTGAAACTGTTTAGTAAACCTAGTTCTGTTTAAATTTTAGCAAGTGTTTAAGCATTTGGAAGACTAATTTATGTGCAAAAGGAGTGTGCAAAGCATGCAGCGAGTTCTTCTGCTAAATAACCACTTTTTGGCATGTTAAAAAGGTGATCCACTGTGCCCTCTCATCTGTAGTTGTCTTTCAGTAAGTTCCAGACATGAATGAGATGAGAATCTGACACAGAGCACCCCTTTTTTTCAGTTAGTACCATATATATAGACCAAGTCAGAATATAGTCTTTATTCTTTTGGTGAATTCCTTTATCTCATGACACTTTTTCCTAAACTTTCTCCCACTCTGCCCTAAGCTTTCTTAGTAAGCCTTCGCTTGCACTTGCATGTACTCACACTGGAATCACTGCCGGAGAGACGCTCAATTGTCCAGATCCAGCCACCACTTGAACCAAGGGCATCCAAACTGCTTCATTCCACTGAATTTCATTCAAGGTGAAGTTCAGTGTTGTTCAGTCTAAAATTCAGGTGCAAGGCTCACTCTAGAGAGAATTGCCACATTTTCATAACTGTTTGATATTTTTTAACTTGTTCCAATAGTATGCAAAGCTGTTTAGGAAGAAAAAGATGTTTTCATTAAGTCTATAAAACCATAACATTCTGATCAGCAATTGGCCCTACTAGTTCATATCAAACATGAGCCTTGCCTGATAAATTAAAGTCATCTTTAGAATAATACCTTAAAATACAATATAACAGCCCTTAAAATCAAAGTATTTCTGCCTCTAATATCTCATCAATACATTTTTTTTCATACAAGTTCTCCAGCTAATTACGAGAACATTTGAAGTAAATGTTGCATCTCTTATAAAAAGGCCCTGATTATCACTGAAAGAAATTTAAAGCACAGCTAAGCATCATGGAACAGAGAGGAAATATGTGTGTCTTGCAACCACAACTATGAAAAAAGTTTGCAAATCTGTGACATCATAAACTACTAATTATTTCCACACTTAGGAAAATACTAGAATTTATTAAGGTCTTTTCAAGATTTGGAAAATATTCCACAAGTGAGGCAACTGTAATTCAGGAGAGGTGGAGTCCAAAATGAATTATTAAGGTCATTTCTTCAAGAATGAATATAAATATTTTCCACATTTCACTACACCAGCTACAGTATATGCATGAATATACATCTTAAATGCTGGCATTCATGGGGTCTGTGCATACGTAATAGCTATCCTATCTATTTTAGGAATTTTGAAGGCACATGTTGCTTTGGCATCTAATTACCTTTCATATTTATGTAAGTTTAAGAACTAAAAGAAACTTAGTACTGTCTTCCATGTTTGCTAGCACAGTATTTAAACTGAAAACTGTATGCAGAAACTTTGGTAACTGCCATGACAAATCGATGTTGGTATACTCTGAATGTTTACATTATTAAAGATAAATGCCATAGAGAAACGGGTGAGCCTGAAGCATTCCACAGCGATCTTATGTTTGCATTAAGAATCGAGCTAATTAATGTTTTACGAGGCTTGTTCTTGACCTCAGGGTTTTATAGAACTGGACAAAACCACAATACCAGAATATTTTTTTTAGGACTTGTTCCTCTAAATAGAACTAGTGATAGTGCCAGAAAGGCATACAGCTGCAGTGTCTTTACTGTGATTACCATTTCCTTTTTCATCTGTAACTGTGTTGGTTGGCCTGGTTACAAGTCCCAGCCCATGCTATTGCTTCTTACCATTTCCCCCCTGTCCTACCCTTCCCCAATAGGCAGGCAAACTCAGTTTGTTTGTGGTCAGACAAGATTACAAGTTCAGATGAAGTGGCTCATTGGAGAGAATGCAACAGCAGAAGCACAGGGATGAGGACAATGATACTATCTTTAGCCACATAGTTTGATCCAAAAGAAGACACATGAAGAGATCTTACTGTCTTCACTGCTCTATCTACTTTCAGTGGATAAGATTGTTTCCATTTAGACTTCTACAGAACAGAGCATAGTGTTCATGCACAGCAGTCAGTACAAATAGGTTTTATTAAGTAGCAAATATTGTTCAAATAGGACAGAACTGTCGCTTAAAAATATATTTCCTGGATGAACTATCATTCCAAAGACTTGATGAAAGCATATTTAAACACAGATAGTCACTTGCTAAGCAAAACAGAAGCTGTTACTATTATTTGCATTTGTGTCCACCACTCTGCAGAGCTAAAGTTAAATATCCGAACTCATTGATCATGTCTGTACAAATAACTTAACTATGCCCTGGACCACCTGTTTGCACACAGGTCAACTGGGAGAGAACACCCTGTCTCCATACGACTCAACTCTCACCCTCCCGCACAGGAAATCCACATCAAAGGTACCTGCAGGGAATGGCCTCTGTCTATGCTAACTCCTAAGCCACAATCAGGAACTTTCCTGGGATATCTTCATTCAGCTCATGCCAAAAGTGTGCCTGGTGACAGTACTAGCAATTGAAAGGTACAGAAATTTTATTTCCTTCCCACCACCTGCAGAGCACAGGCAGAATGGCGGTGTTTTCCTGAAAGGCACAAGAACCAGATAAGAAGTCCATACCATGCCTAAACTGGAACACAAGTGCCTGCCCCAGCGTGCTCCCCGGTTGTGGCACCTCAGGGAGGACTCTATCCCTGCTGGAGAGCCTGATGGCTCTTTCCTGTTCACACACAGGCATTTTCTCCCCCTAGCAAGAAAGATGTTGCTGAAGGAGCAGGGAAGATGCACAGCAAATAGAGGATTAGAATTAGGAAACTTGAAAACAAACCAAAAAATAAGTCTTTGAAGAAAGGAAGAAAGAGAGCAAAATTTGGCAAGGGGTGAAAACCCAGAATGGATTTTTACTTCTTTTTTTTCCTCCTCTAAAAATCTAAATCTGACAGCCTTGTACAAACCATGAACCTGCAGTAATAGCAGCTTTGTGGATTTTCCAGACAATCGGGCAACAGAAAGTCACCTGATCCATCTGCGAGACCTGGTGAGAACCGGCATATATAATAGGCTGCAAAACACCTGAAACTGCTGGCATCGCAAACACTTCCTGCCTAATTCTGTTGGACAACAGACACAAAGCCGACCCTGTAATTACATCCCACCCCGATCTACATTTGCAGTCATGTAATTAATACTTCCTCTGTAAAGCAATGGAATAATTTAGAGACCAGATTTTCAACCTTAGTCTGGGAAAACTGAGAGAGTGCGAGCTCTGCTTGGGCATTTTAGCTACAGAGAAATGCTTTTCTGGTTCCATTTGCTCACAGAAACTGTAATTAGATGCTCAGAGCTCTCTTTGTGCTAGGGGAGAAGAAAATGATACTTCCTTCCTGTTTAAAAGCCACAGCCGAGAGAGGGTGAGGGGAGCTTTTACTTATTCAGGGGACTTTATGAGAGTGATAAATGTAGATGGCCCTGCAGACCCAGCCAGCTGAGAAAAGCGTTGTGTTGTCCCACACAGGGAAACATTTAGCTTGTTGTTGTGGAGTTAAAATGCTTCTTCTCATAAATCATTGTGGTTTTACAGTAAGCATAACAAAATCCCATATAGATCCTATACAGAAAGCAAACACTTTTCTGTTTTTTATCATGCTGTCCCCTGATAAACTTTCACAGAGTTTATTTTTTATCTGCTCCAGATTTCCCTCTCTCAGTATATTATATACATGGGAGGGGGAGGGAAATCATGATGGTGAGGCTTCTAGGATGCTTCAAAAAGAAAAACTAAACAGAAAGAAGTCTGAAAGTCAGCAGCACTGGAATTGAAGAGCAAGGTAAGGATCCTCAGGATCACAATTTTGGGCTTAGGTATCGAAATTCCTCCTCACTCCCACTTTAGATAGAGACCATCAGACCCAAGAACTTGTCCTGGCAAATAATGACTACAGATAGTGTCATTGCTGTGTTTACACTGTAGTGAAGTAGTAGTCGCTTTTGCACATGGGTTACCTGCTCAAGCAATAAGCACGCAGTCGTGTTTTAACCCTACCAGTACCTACAGAGTGAGATGTGGAGGAAAGTTGGAGTATAATTAGAACTTCACAGTTCATTCAAAAAAAACCCAAATAAAACCTAAAAAAATAGAGTGGTCCCTAGTACAATTCTCTCCATGTGTTTAATGTGCTTTGGTGACAATGTCATTCATGCAATATCAAGAAGGTATGACTGACAGCTGCCTTCTTTGAAGGGCCTCCACTTTCCATAGGGGCACAGGGGATGCACAGCTGGCCTGAGTTCAGGCTTTTCATTGCAAGGGCAATGAAAATCCACTGAGAGGTTCTTGGAAGTTCTCTAGGCTTCAATTCCTGAAGTAAAGATACAATCTTTGTCTTTTCATACATACAAAGTTTTCCACATCATAAGTGGTTAAAGGTACAATCTAGTACTCCACCAGTAGCCCATACAGTACAACTTCAATGGGATTCAGGCATTTAAGTCCCAGAGCACTCTCCAAAAATCCTTGGCCAAGTGCCCAAGAAGCACTTACTCCAAAGCCTAAGTATCCTGTTATTGCACATACATAAAGAGGATACATTCTTTGCTGATCCAAATGGTTGAGTGCCTACTCAACTCTTTGAATTTACATACTACTTTACCTCTAAAAGGACACAGTTCTCTCCCTGTGCTAAGACCACAGCCAACACTTACCCAAAGAATTGTACTGATTTCAAAACATAGCCAGGAAAGGATGTGGTTCCTACTGTTTTTATAAGAACTTTATGAGGAAAGCAGTTGCCCAGGAAGCAGAAGGTCTGGATTCAAATCTCTCCTCAGTCTGCAGGGACGTGACCAGTAGGCACCGTACCCAAAAAGCCATGCAGTGGTCAGAAGAGGAGATGTGATCCACCTGTTCAACTGAAGATGTGTATCTCTGCAGACAGCAATGAAAAAATCACTGAGTAAGAGTGGATTAGGAAAGAGCAGTCTGACTCTGTAGGCTGTTGATTAGATCACTTTCCTGCAACCGATTCCTGAAGGCAAAACCAACCACAGAAAACTCTATCGAAGTTTGCATTAGACACCTGTTGCCTCACTCAACAATCTGTTTGTATTTTAGTAACTATAAGAGAAACAGGGAGATGAATGCATCTTATTTCTTTGGTTGCATTTGGCTAAAATTCTAAATGCTTTTAGTGATATCAATCATTCAAAAGAAATAATTCTACTGTTTTAAAATTTCCTTCCTGGTCTAAATTAAGAGCCATGACTTGTGGAAATTACTGTATCAGAAGAGACTGCCTACAGGAAATTGGCATGGCTCAACTGATACACCTAATATCAGTAACCTAGTACCTCTGTGTTCATAAGTCTGTTTTTCAAAATGCAGATACGAAGAAACACACATTTCTTCTGCTTGGTAAAAGGATATGTGTGAAGAATTATTCTTTCTCTATGTACTTCAACATAATTTTTAAATATGCAGTCAAGTAACTAAGTATTTGTAAAGTAGTAAGTAACACAGGCTTTCAGCATCAGTCCAGCGCATTAGCGTCTGAAGTCAACACATTAAAAGTCTACCCCAAATGAAAGGGATTCACCTTCAATCTTTTTAAATTTTCAATGGAGTTTTCATGGCAGGCTCAGTAATACCACATTCACATCTCTCTTAGTGAGCTCATTTTGATATCTGATCAAAAAAAATAAAGTATCTGAAACAACAAAGATGACCTGGTTTGGAGCTTTTGCTCAATGAGGTTTGAAAAATATATTTGCAAAAGTTTCAGTGGAGTTTGCCTAATGGTATATTTCAAGTCTGGCAAGAAAAGCTTGGGCTCTCAAGCCTCAGCAAGACAGGACAGATCCTTTGGCCATTATGTCCATGTTAATCTTTCTTTTCTTTTTTATTGGCCTTTCCCTCCCCCTCCCCTTCTCATATTCCACATTCAAGAGAAAATGATCATTGGCTTTTATTGGAAATGTTGTTTTCAACTGACCACAAAATGTCAACAAAGACAGACAACAAAATAAGGATGGTATGCAATTTTTATCATTAAGACACAAATATATGTGATCCACTTCTCAAAAACAACTAAGGACATTTCCTTACCGAAAAATAAATACTGTGAACGTAAAAGCAACTTAACTGTTACTCTCAGACTTTTTAAAGGACAGAATGTGAGGTAACAACAAAAAATTGTGCTATCATTCAATAAGGCATGTGCAAATTTTACTTTCTTTGTTAATTTAAGATTGTTGGCTTTCATCTTTACTTCCTAGTCACATGTCATACAAGCAGCTGATTTTTTAAGAGGGATTTCAACTAAACAAGGAAATGGGAATTCACAAAGTGATACTCACACCATAAAACATTTCTAATCATCTGGTTGATTTATTATATGTGCCTGAAACATCTGATTGTGCATTCACAGAAGTTGTTTCCATTTTAACATTTTTCAGGACGAAAATTAATGAGCGTGTTTGCTACATTGGCAAAACTTAATATTTAGCAATTTCTTCCACAAAGTGTTTTTTGAGTTACAGCCCAGCACATGCAAAAAGGAGTTCTTTTCTTCCTTTCTTTTTTCAATGGAAGTGTTGTATAATCAGAATAAAATTGATGAATATTGGGGAAAGAGTAGTTTTAAGGCATACGAAACACAAGTGATATGTAGTTCAATACTATGTGCTGGAGCACTTACTACAGAATTCATTTATGATACCTGGAAAGGGGGAGTGGACTTTTTGTCTCGTGATCTCTGTTCCAAATAGTGATATGTTTTTCAAGGGTATAAATTCAGATTAGAATTCTCTAAAATACTGTCACTAACTAATCTCTGTTTCCTTGTGTACTTACGACATTAGTAAGAGAAGCTCTCTGTTTCTACAGTACTCCACTTTTACAAAATCTTAGTTTGCATGGAGAGCTCAGAGAAAGGTGGAGGGAGTGCTGTATGACAGTGTCTTTAAAATTAACACCTTATTGAAAGGTAAAGGGGAATAATAATTTATTTTTGTGATGAAACATAAGTTTTCAAAATCTCTAGGGTAAGGATAAACAACAGTGAGGACCACAGACTCATGTAGACATTTACCATCCCATGCATAATCCACAGAAGCCCCCTGTAGGCACTAGAGTAATTGCTTATGTGGAAAATAAGTATTATGAAAGTATCACTAATGCAACTCAGCAGCTGAAATCAAGAAGGAGAGCTAGCACAGTGTAACCAGCCAGTTCTCCACACACTACAGTTGGAAAAGCACTAACTTAGAGTAATAGTTCACAGTATGTTTGCAGTGGTTTTCTGTGTGGGACAGATGGAGCATTGCATTTTGTGAGCATTTTGATTAGCTCCTTCACTGTATTACTTCATTGCTTAAATCTCACTGAAACAAGGGAAGCTATAGTACCACTGAATTTGTCAGAACAGAAGAATACTGCATAGTAATGATGTATAAAAAAAAGATTTCCTCCCAGGGCATTCTGTAGAAAGGCATCAGAGACTAGCAAAAGCAAGATAAAACAAAGGAAGGATTTGTCACAGTCCCCTTCCTTTGAAATAAATAAAAGATTTTGTCTGCACATATCATGGTCACCCTGAGTTTCGTGGAAATTTGATAAGAAATGTGGGCCGATGCCTGCGGAAGACCTCTGTACTTCTAAAGGAAGCCCAACATCTCTCTGATCCATGGCAAAAGGGTTTCAAATAGACCTGTGCTTCCAGGCCTTTGGCCAACCACCATATGGCCCCGGTGACTGACTTTCCCCATCTGTGGTTTCCAAAATACATGGTTTCATCTTCAAAATATGTAGATTTATTAGAGCTCTATTTCCTCCAGATTTTAACCTTTCCATCCCCTAGTATGTTCATTCCCATTACTGGACCCATAGCATTCTTCTAAAGGAGATGCTAGACTGACTGCTAAAATGGGACAAGTTTGGGGTTTAGTAAATAGTCCAGTAAAGTGGTTAAAGAATCATGTATTATCAACCCTAAGGCAAAGCTTAACACCTGGTACCAAATGTAGCACATTCTTGCCATGACTCCAGCCATTTGACAGGGACCCAGCTCTTATCTCACAAAAGTGTTGATGAGGCTGTTAAATCCATCTAAATGGATTTAAAGCTCTGTATACTCAATAAAATCTGTACAGTTAGGGGTCATATGAGATTTCTGCAGGTTTTTTACTCATCTTATCTTTGGCACATCTTCCAAGTGCCTAAACAAAAGGAGAGGTCTTCCTCAGAAGCAGCTAACTCTATCCCATACAGGAGATGGGAATTCATTGTGGAAAGGAATGCAGTTCCCAAAGAAAATTATTTTGCTTTGCAGCCTCTGTCACCTCTCCCCCCTCACCCCTAACCCGTAATTTAGGAGGCAGATTGTGAAGTACACAGTCTCGAAAGAAGCAAACGCTTTCTTCCAAGAACTGCTGCAAAAGAATCTGATTTGAATCAACAATCAAAAAAGGATTTCTGGATTAAGCAGATGACATTAATTAAATTCTTGCCAGTCTATTTTTCATCTGACATTATGCATATGATCCTCTTAATGCTTAGAGAAAACATTCCTCTCATCAACTATTCTCATCCATCTGGCAACTCGTCTCTATCATGTTATCAGTCCTGTTTAAATGAACATGTTCTGCTATTTATGTTAGGGCCACTTCCTTGCACGGGCACCAACAGCTGTGGGCACCAGGAGAGCTAACTTGCACTCCTTCTGCTGACTATCTGATTGGCAGTGTGTCTACAAGTCACAAAGTAACTGGGGCCAAAAATATGACTATTACCTGCAAGCCAACCCACACCATGTTCACACACAGGGAACCACCACAATGCTTGCATAGTCAAGGACAGGAGCAGAACTGCAAATACGTACAGAAAAATATTTATTTGCTTATTTTGGTGGAAAGATGTCCAGGAGACTCTACAGAATTATAAGGCATTGAAATTGCAGGAAAGAGGAAGATTAACTTGAATCATGGGGTGGTGAGAAGCAAAGCCACCCCAGACTAGATGAGAGAGACAGACCCCTTAAGGGTCCTGGCAACAGCAGACCAGTTTAGGTGCTCTGAATGGTTGTCTCAAGATGTCTTCACTGATTCTAGAAGGATCATTAGGAAATTACTAATTTAGGCACATAAATGAGGCACCTAAAATTTAGTGTATGGGTGCTCTGAAGTCCCATACTGGATGGTAGGTCTAATGCTGTTTATTTTCTTTTTAATTTGTACAGCTTGATCTCTTTCCTTTCTGATTTTAAATCAGGATGTAAAGCATGACTGCAATGTTTTTAACTTTCTGTGCTTGTACATGATGACACTGGTGGAATCTGTCATTCCTAAGTTTATGTTTCTCTTTCCAGCATATGCCAAGCTGCAATCTCTGTAACTCTACAAGACCCAGTCCTTTTAAGGGCAGGCGTACCGTCCGCAGTGCAATCTATTCTGTACTCTGACTCCTATGGCTTGTGAAATTACCCATGTTTATGACACTCATAACAACAGCAGATGAAGCTGAAGTCAGACATGGAATGTAAGGGTGCCAGATGTCCCAATTTTCATGGGACATTCCCACATTTAAATAAAACTGCTACATCCTGTTGACAGGATCCATTGTCTCAAGACCTGCACATGCAGCACCCTCCTTCCCTTGCTTGCGGGGTGGGAGAGATACATGTGGCACTTCCCCCCCACACCCTGGGAGTGTCTCAGATTCCTGCAGCTGCAGCACCTGCAGCCAGAGATAGGGAATAGTGGAGAGGGGATTTGGGAGAGAGGGGGGAGGAGGCAGCGCAGAAGAGAGCAGAGAAGAGAAAATCAGGCAGAAAAAGAAGGAAGAGAAGCAGTTTAGGAAGAACTGCAGGAAAAAGAGAAAGGAAGGAAATAGGTGAGGAAATTGAGAGAAACAGAAGAAATATTTCTAAAACCAAGAGGAGTTTAAATGATTTAACAAAGGGAGGAGGCGAAGGGAAAAAGAGTGAGAAGGAGAAGGTAAAAAATGGTGAAGGGACATACAAGCACAGTGGAAAAGAGGGGAAAGGAGATGGAAAGCAATAAGGAAAAAGGAAAATCAAGCAATCACAAAATGTCAAACAGAGAGACAAAGAAGGAAAAATGAGGGAGAAACCCCATCATATCAAAAGCAGTAGCTGTCCTGCAGACAAGTAGTTCATACAATGAGCCGTGCTGTCCGCTTCTTCCCACTCTCACTTCTTTCCACTTTTTTGCAGAGACTGCACACAATTTTGTGCTGGAGCAGTCCTAGTTGGGAGCTGCCTGGGATGTACACAAGAGCACTGAGCAGCCCTGCACAGCACAGGAATTGCCATGAACTCCCAGGGCCACCTTGCAAGCAGCTGCTATTGGAACAGCTATACAGTTTAATGATTTCTTTCCAGATTCTGCTGGATAACAGAAGAGTGAGTGGGGGATTCAACAGGAGGCTGGAACTGAAGGTGCAAAGAAAGGCCAGCCAAATTTTGGAGTATATGTTGTGCGACCATCCAGCCCCTTGTGTTGATATGACTAAATGCAGCTCTTTCCCTGGGGTCCCATAGGCTTCTCTGTTGTGTAATAATCATCATTTCATGACATATTTGAAAAAGCATCTTTTGCTTTCTTACTGCCAGTTCAATTGTCTCTACCCATGAGAAGCCCAGGGAGGAGATACAGTTTGCTGGAGTCCCACCTGCTTTACTTCATGGAGTTTCCTACACTTACTCCTTTCCAAAGCAAAGGATTTACCCCAGAGAGAGAGAGATGTGGATTGAGAAAAACCCTCAGCTCTGTGCAGAAACTGGATTTTATCTTTGCAGATCCAGTACAGATCAATGCAAGGCTGTCAGGCCCACAGACTTACCAGTTTTGTCCAAACATCCTTATTGTAAGAGCACCAGCTGGGCTATAGAGAGCAGCTGTTACTTAGGAGGAATTTCAACTTCTCAGTTTAGTCAGGGGAAAAGAAGAAGAATATGGGATGTGGTACAGTTAAGAATTAATGTGAAATATTTAATATTTACCCACTTCTAATTAGGGCAAAGGAACAGTTTTGATAGCTGTACTCGAGTTCAAGGTCACATTTGCACACCCATGTGGCTTGGGTTAGCTGCATCTATTCTGCCTGCTTGGTGCAAAGGCCAAGCATGAACCTGGCTCCCCCTTTCCTGTCTCCCACCCCACAAAGCCTGAAATTCCCTGACCAGAGAGCCAGCTGACTTTCTGCAGGCTAGAGTTTAAGTGAGACCAGTGTGGGGGCAGAGTAAATAACAGCGAAGCTACAATCCAAAACCAGGCTTGGTCCCCAAATTTCCAAGATGTTATAGACATGCCCACTTCTTATTGTCCACCCTGGCACATGAGAATGGATGAATGTATAAATTTTTATTTCTTTCAGTAGTCCTCTTATGAACCAAGCTGAAGGCCATCCTCTTCATCTGTGAATTCTAGCACATGCCTGCCAAGCAATTTTTAAAAATCACCTTCCCTCACAGGTTTGGCTAAGTCTGCTTGCATGAAAGAAAGGCAGCATTAGGTGCTTGCAGCCACATGTAACCCAGCTACAATGAGACTGCATGGCGCAGAGCATGTATAAGAAAAGCCTCTTAATTTTTGTAAAGAAACCAGTTGGATTTTGTGAAAGTAGACAGTGTACTTGCACAGCATCTGTGAAAAGAGGTTTGTAGGTCCATTGCACAACCTTAGAATTGAGCTCTTCTCAAATTTCATCCAAATTTTTCAACATCCTACTTGAAGTAAGGATACAAGAGAGACTGCAGTTTCTTCCAGTTGAATTACCACACTAGACAGAAGAAATACCAAGTGGTGTTCTGCAGAATATCTGTGCATTTGCCCAGTGAGGATTTTCCTGGCTGTCCCCAGTCTTACAGACACTGATTTGTGGCACCATGGGCTAAACACAAAAGTGATGGATAGGAGAAACATAGAAGGTCCCAACACACTCCCGATCTTTTGATTTCATTTCTGGCACAGTGGTTGCATTTGATTGACTGACTTTGCTTCATCTTTCCTTTTCTTAACAAAGCTGAATAAAGTAGATTTTGTTATTGAAAAAACAAGTTTAGTAAAAATGTTACAGAGTTCACCTGCATTCATGGAATGGCTTTCAGAGGGCACTTTGCCAGCTTTCCTTAAGCTCTCAGTGACAAGCATGAGGCAATTTGGGATGGCTAGAGACAAAGAGGGATGCAAAGGAAAATGTTACAGGGTTTTCTACAAGGCAATGAACATTTTTCTCTTTCTAATAGATAACATTAAATACTCTCACCATTATTAAGAGGATTAGTATCCTCTTAATACTTAACTTATATTGTTCCTGTTTTGTATGATATTATTCTTTTAAGCTTCCTTTGTGTTCTATGAGCATGTGCACACACATACCACAGACATAATTTTCTGCTGACTTCCCTACCAACTAGAAATCTACCACTGCACTGAAATGTTATTTTCCATGTGACTTTAACCACCTTTTCCACCCATTCTTAGTTCATAAACACATGCTCTCTCAGTCACCTTAAACTACATTGTTTGAGACCCTTTGTTACCAAGCATCCCAGGTTGCTCTTTATTATTATTCTGTCACTAACGTTATTTGCCTTTCCAACAACTTTTTTTGCCATCTACAACATTTGCGAAAATGCATCTGTATTTTGTTTAAGATCACAAGTCTTGAATCTTAATCTGCCAGCATCACGTGACATTGAACTTGGATCTCTGTGACATTGTTTTAGGAATATTTACATTCCCACTCACAGATACATTTTGTAATCTGTTGACTAGATTTCTGTGTACCTAATATTGTCTCTCTTGATTTTCCTATATTGCAATTTTTCATGTGTCATAGGAAACAAAGTCAAATACAGTACAAACAAAAATTTCTGTCAGAATAGTCAGCCTGAAAAAGCAGGCCTACATGCTCATTGAAAAATGGTCTATGTTCCTCAAGTATATTATGCAAATATCCTTTAATTCTTCAGTGGCTGCTTCACCCATTAGCCTCTTGCTCAGAATCAGTATCAAGATATACTTATGTAGGTCATAAATTTTCTCTTTTAAAATATTAGAACAACATTAGCTTTTTTCAGCATCCTGGAAAGTCCCCTATTTTGTAAGCCTTATTATAAAATCAACATGAATGTCTCAAAGCACTCATCTGCCAACTCCTTTAATAATCTTGGCTACAAGTTATACAATCTACTGGATCTAAAAGAGTTTCATTCTTAATTTTGTCCTTTAATGTCTGCTCCAGCTACTGATGAAATAAAATGTACTTCATTAGCATTGCAATATATGAACAAATTCTCCTACTTCAAATACAGAATACAAATTTTTACTGAATATATCTGACTTTGTTATGTGACTTATTAAATATCTATCCATGCCTTTTCTGAATGGCTAAAATAATTTTTGTCTCATACAGGACCTTTATCATAGCTAGGGTTATTCCTAATAATTTAAATAATTCCTGTCATTTCCTTATACAAATGAGGTATGGGGTTTTTTTAATTTTATAGCTTTAGCTTCCCTTATCCAGTGGCTGTATTATTAGTTGCAACCTGTAATGCTTTGTTTTTGTCTGTTGGTCTCTCCCATTTTTTAACTTTTTCTCTTCACTGCCCATTTTTAACCTAGCTTTCATTAAAATAAGTAATCTTTTGTGACTATAAAATTGGGCTTTGAAGTCACAGGATCTAACAAACAACCCATTAATAGTGGGGGGTTTCCTTCAATATTGTCAACAGTTGCTTTCAACTTTGGGAATTTAACATTCAAAAGAGCCAGGTATTTTCATCACTGGCCCAGGTCATTCTTTGGCTACATACAAAATATGAACCAGATTATTATTAATTGTGTTAAGAAAATCTTAATTTCTAGTTCAGTGATTAATTCGCCATTTTCCATCCTAATGAGATTTAACATGAAGTAAGTGCAGTCAGTTCTACTCTTCATACTCTTTTGTTTCTGTAACCTTCAGGTATTCCTGGAGCAATGTACTGGTGACTTCATGAGATCTCAAGGCTGCCTCCCCAGATAACTCAAATCCCACATGATAATGTCACTATTCTTTTGGCACATTATTGGAAGCTGTTTGAGGAGCTGCTAATGTTGGTATATAAGCTGATGACATAGATAAGTGTTCCAAATCAATACCTAATTTTATGAATTATCAGTGAATACTTTGATTCACAAGCACAGAAGAAGTTTCACTTGATGTTGATTCACTTGTTTCAGATTTTACCTAATCTGTTTTGAAAATTAGATTATTAGAACAAAATTATGTACTTTTAATTCTGACAGTGAGGATGTTACTTTAAAAGATTATTATAGGTGTCTGATGCAGAGCTTATTTTCATTTCAGAATGATAGTTGTAATAAGCTAAGACCTGAACAGTGTGTAAAGAAAATACACCACTTTCTTCAGGTATTTAAGTGTTTTCCATTTCAGTTTATATTTTCTCAAAATTCCTAATCAAAAGCAGTTATCCACCACACAGATAAGATGTTGATTCATTGAACAAAAATCAGTTGTCTATGCAACGGTTCTAGTGCAACTTGTAGTGAATAAGAAAATTGTGCTTTTTCCCTCCTCTTCCCGATATCAAGGACTGCTTGGAATTGACAGTTCATGCTGGCAAAGTGCTTAGATCTGTAAAAAAATTCCATTAAAGGCAATGGGGTGGTGGTGCAGTCACCAACATATGAGCAAGGACACTACACATCAGGTTTTATACAAAATTAATTTATTAATTTTATATTATGCATTCACAAAACATTTGCTTCATTCGTTTAAGCTGCCTACATCATGTAATATGGTAACTGTTCCCTGAGAAGATCAACAAATAGTGAATTATTTTGTTTAAGTAAAACTATTTCCATTGCCTAGGTATATACATAAAAGAATAAACATTTTCCAGATATTCTAACTTACACAATTTTTTCACATGACTACTCATAAATTACTAAGTGAAGATCATGAAAGTGGCCAAACGAAAACAACTGTAAAATTTTCAAATTACCATAATTTAAGCCTTGTCTTTACAACAGTACAGTTTCTATTTTCACAAATAAAATCTTGCTTAGAAAAGAATAAGTTTTTAAAAGTTTATATGTGCTACCTCTTCAAAATTCAGTGGAATTTCAGAGCATTGTTTTTCAGACACCGCCCCAAATGTGCTTTTAGATATCTGCACCTTAATTAACATACACAAAAAATCATCAGAATTATATAAAAACATGTACAACTAAACTAATAAATGGAGTGAGAGCTAAGAATATGCATGTGGACTGTCATACCTTGCAAGCAAAGACTTGCAGAGCCATTCATCATCGAAACAAATCCTGCCAAACATGATAAGATCCGTCATACTCCAGCCAAATTGGTAAAATAAATGTAGAAAGCAGGAATGTAATGTGATGTGACTAATCCGGAGACACAATACAACAAAAAGGAAGGTTCTCAATATGGCAAGGAAAAAAAATGCTTGTGATGATACACTGAAGGTTGAAGCTGGAAATGCTGAAGACTTCTTTCCCATCATGCCTTACAAAGAGCTTTGAAAATGACATACACATTTCTAATGTTCTTCATAGAATTTAAAGTAGCTTTTCAATTTTTTTTTTTTTTTTTTTTTTTTAATTTTGGATGCCTCAATCCAAATTTTCTGAAGAAACCACTGCCTGGTTTCAGATTCAGATTTTTTTAGAGGCCTAACCTATTCGGCATTAGAGTAGGAAAGCAGATTATTCTAGGAATGCAAAACGCCAGGTACCACACTTCTATGAAAGACTGACCACTGGTGGCACAAAATGGCCCTCTTGGAAGTGCATCCTCACTGGGGGGAAGCTTCAAAAGGCAGGAGCATTATTTAAGTTGGCCTTTGAAATGATGCAAATTCACAGGGTGGAAAGTGTTGGAGATCCTACAGGGCCTGTTTGAACAAAGACCAGAAAAATCCAGCACCCTCTTCTGCCCTGAGGTCTCCCTGTGGCAGGGCACCTCTGCGCTGCTTTGGGGGGTACTGGGAGGCATTCCATCCCCCAAAGCGCAGGTGCCCCACAGCGGCTACCAAGCCATCCCTGTTTAGCAACAGCTTTGTTTGGCTGGCTGCACTCACTGCATTTTATAAATATGGTAAAATGAACAGATTAAAAAAACAGCAAAAAGAACAAACGTTACTTCACAGGCTTTAGCAATTTTTTTTTTTTCTGAAATAGTAATAAACAGAAAAAAAACATAGTGTGTTTTGACATACTCTTTTCTACAAGCACAACAACGTCTGTGGAAAGAGTCGATTTCTTTTACTGTGTCAATGGATATAGTTTGAAAAATAGCCAAGTTTTCACCTGGATCTGTTAATCTAATTAAAGATATTAGGCCTTGCTTCATTCATACAAAGGAGACCGTGCTTCATAAGACACTATAATTGCCATCTGTTCCACTATTGGGTCCAATTGGCATCATTGGCAAAACATACTTAGAAATTTCCTCGTTTTTTACACCTATCTACTTTTTTTATTAAAAAATATTACTCTGTCAAACGAACCTTTCCTCCCCTCCTATGCTTAGACCAACACATTCTTTTGTGCTATTGATATTACATCTTTTGCACAGTTGTCTTTCCGCTTGTTTAATTTTTATCCCAGATTCAACTTTATTTAATGCCTTAATACGATTTATAATACTTTAATGTTATAAGATTATTCTTATCATAATCACTCCTCTACAGCACTATATGCTGAACTGTAAAAGATTGAGCTGCATTGACAACATAGCTTACAGCTTGCAATTTCAGATTGAATAGGTTGAAATTCCAAAACAGAAGATCCAAGATTCAGCTAAGAAGGCTAACTCACAGGATGCAAAATAAAATTTGAGGACTAGTTAACCTGACTTTTATCTCAGCATTAGTTTTTTTTAGCATTACTCTCTTGAAATCCTAGTAATACTACATGTATTCCATTTTGAATGAAAGAATCAAATGCATTCTCTCTATGTAGGTCTTGAGTTTTCCATCAGGATCTACGAAACAGTGAGTAGGATCTGACAGATCCCATTATTCAAAGTGACTGAGCTCCTTTTTTATTGTAGCTGGTCATAAAACTTGGCACAAGTCTATTACTAGTAATATTCCTTTATCGCTGCACTTACTTTTAAGCTGTAAATCTGTTTTGCATCTATGGAAAAAATATAGTCTGGGTGCACATGGACTGAGGACACAGCCAATGATCTGGGTAATTTATTTTATGAATTTACACTGAATTAAATAAGGAGCACTACCAGCATCTAGCAAGTGTTCTTCCTCCTGAGGCTGCAAATCAGCAAGAAAAGGTTTCTTAAACTGGCACACTGAAAGATCTGGGTTTACAATATGTTGTTTGAGTGTGTTCTGGTTGAAACAGGAACTGACAGTCTGATTGATAGCCCCTATTTCTTTCCTTATTGTCACAAATTACTTTCAGGATGCTAGTAATAACACAGTGTTAGACTCCTATAAAAGGTGCAACTCTCCAGCTGGGCTTTCACCATGAAAAGTTTTGTCGTATTAGTGGAAATCATTTTGCTGAACATTTAAATCCTGCATCCTGGAGGACTGTGTCGTGCAGGAGACTATTAGTGAGAAGAGAATAAAGAGCCTTTCACCTCTCTATTCCTAGCAAAAGCTCAGGCTCAGTAGATACCAACTGCTATTTCTATACAGAGACTTCAGTTCCCTATGTAAAATGAGTTTAGGCTAACCATTTGTTAATGATTACCCTGAAATCTCTTTCATTAGTAGTGCTATAAGTACCCTGACACCACTTCCCAGTGACATGAGGACTACAAAACTCAGGTTCAGAACAAACAAAAAGGAAGTGATTTTTCAAATAAGATGTATATTTTTGTTGATCTCCCTCCCACGTGATTGAAAAAGCTACTAGAAAAAACGGTGTGGGGCGGGGGGGAATCCATCAAGAGCTATTAAAAACAAAGACAACACCTCTTCCACTTCTGTATGGTTTTCCTTTTGAAGTATTTATTTCGTATTATAAAAGACATCTGTCTGCAAAACCCTAGATTGCTTTAGACAGGGGATATATTGCAGGGTATATTTACTTGATTGCTTGTCACACTCTCGATGAGGTGTCTGATGTCTCTCACAACTAACAGCAGGATGAATCCTTAGTTTGAACCAGTGTGGATAGTCTTGTGTTATTGTTTTTGCCCTATGTTGTTAAGCTGAAAACAGCTGCCGCCTTTACATCAGACTCAAACTGTGGGGATTACAAAGTTGTAATGTCAATTTCTTAGAAATTTCAACAATTTTACCCTTTCTATCTTTTTCTCTCTTTTAAAGTAAGTTCCTAGTGCCTTCTGGTTTTGACGACATTGTGGAAAATACAGTAAGGATAATTTGCACTGGCTTAGTTCAAAGACTGCCACAAGCTACGTAAAGGCTCATTTCTTCAATTAATTGTAGCTGTATCTGTGTCACAACATCGAGGCAAAATTTTCTGATGCTAGCCTGAGATGCTTAGGGAAACCAAATCCCAGCTTCATACTGGTACAGTACAGCTTTATACTGGTACAGTAGTCAAGTACACATCAACTCCTCCTTTCCTTGTCCCTGCATGGCCATGAAAAGAAGCAGAAACATGCATTTCGTGAGGGAGAGCAGTGCAGTATACACAATGAAGGGACCAGGACTCACCCAGGGCTCATCTGTGCCCATGCAGATGTGCACTGATGCAGGTTACGAAGTCCTGCTAACAAGTCCTTGGGTTTTCTTCTCAGGACTCCAAATAAATCCAGAATTTCAAGACTACTGTGACCTTGGCAATTGCTCATGTCACTGGAGTTGTTTTAAGATATTTCTCTATCTTCTGCCAGCAAACAAACTGGGTAATCTACTACCCAAATGTTAAAAGCACAAAACAGAAAGGAAGTGTAAAGAATTGAATCAGCTGCCTAAGCATAGGTATAAAATGTCTTTTGAGATATCTTAGAATATCATGATGACTTTCAGGTGCTGCATCAGAAGGGCTTGGGTATCCTCCAGGTCCTGTGTCATATCTCCAAGACATGTGAGCATGCCCTAGATACCCTAAGTCATCTCATATGTCACTAGATGCCTGAGTTTAGGTCTCTGAATTGAGCCATAAATAGGTAAGATGTAGGTTATGCAGATGGCTAAAGTTTCATGACTCTCATTCAAAAGAACTTCTGTTTTTGCATCTTGATTTTGACACACCTCTCTGTAACACTGACAAAATCATTTAATTCTCCTGCCCTACCTTCATTATCTGAGATACAGGATTAGTTCTGCTCTATATTCATGAGAGTAAAACAGCATAGTTATGGCGACAGCCTACTTAACATATAAATTGCTCAACTTTGATTAGGATTTGTGGTTTGTTTGTTTGGTAAGTATGTATCATAATGCACAAAAACCTTCAATTAAATTTGAATAAATTTTAGCAACTGTACATATCTATGAGCGGATTATTCTGTTTCTCCATACAACAAGACATATGTAGGTTCAAAAACCTCATAAGTGATATGGCTGTGGTCACAAAGGACAGATGTTGTAGTGCTGAGAAAGACCCGAGAAAGTCGTCTTCATCTCAGCCCTGTAGCATATAATATATAACATGCACACAACACCACAGATTTTTCATGAGAGCCTCAGGAGAGCTGTAAAACTGAGCACCACTGGATGTAACATCTGCAAAATGCAGAAAAGAGCAAAACCTGCCAGCAGCATTATTAACCATGCTCCAGGAGTCTTCAAGCAGATGTCATACCTATTAGGGAAATGCAAATCACAAAAAAGTACAGCTTTATTTCCAATAATGCTACAATCTGATTCTGCATCTGAGAAAATTATTAAGGTATCAATAGCAAAACTATTTCCAGACATCTCATGATGCCTCAGAAGAGCAACTTTTACAGACATCTGTAAAGAAAACATAATTTTGTTGGACACAAAGTCATCACAGTCTAAAGTACACACTAGATCTGCAGTAAGCAGCATATTCCTGACTGTTTTCAAGATAGCATAATTATCCTGCAAATGGAAACCAGCATAAAATGCAAGTCATCATAAAGCAATAGGAACTGATATCATGTAAGCTGTGAAACAAACAGAAAGAAAACCACAAGGGAAAAACAGACTAAGGTCTACTGGAAATAATCATGACAAACCTCCCCTTCTGAACTGTAGGACACAGCAGATAGGCAATGACTCCTTTTAGACACATGCAGTGAACAGATGTCAAACAAGAAACATCTAGGCCTGATTTTTTAATGGGAGTTACCCTGAAGATGTTTAGTAGTGGCAGTAGTTCAAATTCAGGCACCAATTTTTGAGTTTTGGTGAAAATTGAAACAACTCATTTTTTTCTTTTTCTTTTTTCATGAGGAAATTAGACTGTTTAAAATACTCTGGGTAAAGAAAGTTTCTATCCATGTATTTTAAAAGAAGAATACTTTTCCTAAACAGCCTGAGGGATAGCTCTTTAGAAAACCTCTCATTGTCAAGTGTAGGAAAAATTAACATTTCAGTAAATCTATTAATACTACAAAACTATAATTGAAACTGAATAGCTTTAAAAATTCATGCTTTGGCTGAATTTAGTGATCTTGTTAAGCTCCTGGTATCAGATAATTGTCTCTCACTTCCTTTTTAAAAAAAAAAAGTAAAATGTTTAGATACCTCTTTCAGAATATTTAATTTGCCGTGTTTGACATAAATGCATCTGTTTTATAACATTTCTTTATAAGACAGCTTCTCCTTGAAGTAAATTTAACATCAGCTGCAGATACAGTTTGATGCAGGTGACTGGGGCAGGTCTCCCCACCACTTCCAACCAAGTCACACCATACAACAGTGGCAAATCAATATCAGAGGTCTGTAGATGAACAGATATATTGTGGCTTCTTCTTTCCAAATACCCGCACATAACATGTGAGACAGAAGAGGTGAAGTGAACCTGCATCAAGGAGCAGGAAAAAAATGGCACAGGATAGTGCTACATCCTCCATTGCCACCTGGTATTTCCCTTTGGGCCTGCACATATCTGAAAATGAGTTCTTCTGTAAGACATGTACCTACTGAAGTATTCATCATTTAATCATACTTACTTCAGATGAGCTTTCTGGATGTTCTCATCTCAGGTCAAGAACACTGAAGAAAGTAAGTCACAAAAGGAAAAAATTCAAAGTATTAACCTAGAGCAAACTGTGTTACAGCATGTGCGGATAACAGAGTAGTCTGCGCTCTTCAGAAAGAGTGAAGTGAGCAGGCTGTTCATTCAAAACTGGGGAAGTATGAGAAAATCACCCTTTTCACCTAGAGATCAATCTGCCTCCTTGAGAACAAGGTGACAGCAATTCTGGGTTTTTCTAGCACTGATTTTCAAGTTAACTTTAATTCATAATGTATCCATGGCTTACAGAAAAAGACCATCACTCCTTTCTGATAAAGTTTTTTAACCACCAGGATGTATTTGACTTGTTTCCTGTCAAATTGATTTTTTTTTTTGCTGCCTGTTTTAAATTTATTTATCCTACCAGATAGGATGGACAAATGAGAAAGATGCAAATTGTAGAATCACCTAGAATCTTTGAAAGAAGCACAAAAGCACATTCACTTCTACTTCTGGTGGGTGAATGTAGAAGGGGCACACAGTAGGTCACATGCAGAGATCTCATCTGCTCATGCTAACAGTGAGGAGTCTAACAAACAGATAGGCAGGTATTGGCTCTATGACCTGTGGCAAGAAACTCTTTTCTTGTATTATTATGCATTTGGGTGAGATGGATATCGGTTACTTCACAGGTAGATTTTCTTATGCAGGCATGTCTCTTCAATAGCTCATATAAAAGTGTACCATGTTGGTTTTGAAGGCCAGTTACATGATGTGAATCAGACACTGTGGTTAGTTTCACATATAAGAAAGCAAGGCTAAGTTTGTGCCCTAAAAGATTTGCAATTTAAAAGCCTGATTCTTGTTTGGAATGAAAACAATGTCAAAACAGCATTTTGCTTCAACAGGACACATGCGAAAACACTACAGAAACTTATTTTTTTTATAACTTACATAAATATAAAATATACACTATAAATACAATATATCTTAATATATGTACATTGTATAGTTTGTAATTATATATTTGTATTGATTTATGTGTTTAAATTTCGAGGGACAACAGTTTCAGGGGAGATAACAAGCTGAAGTACTTTGGTTTAACGTAGGAAGCAAAAGCTCTTTCATCATCCATTAAAGTGCCAGGAATCAATGTATAAATGACAGTTAAGACACTAAGTAGCAATTATTCCTATATCTGCTCATTTTAAGCAACCTCAGCCTTATCAGAGTCAGGTATTATAAGCTGAATCTATAGATTTTCTTCCAGCATTTTACTGCTACACTTAGCACTAAAACAAGTTACAGGCAACCACAGCAAGGGAATTTATGACTTTACAAATGGAGGCAGCATGTGATAAATACCACACTATCAGTTGTTCAGGTAAGTAATATGTGCTCTTGTAAAACCTGTACTGAAAGCTGAGTAATTTATGAAGTAAAAGAAGTCTGGCTTCTTTAACTTCTCATGCTAATTTACTTTAAGATAACATGAGGATAGCCTTGTGTACCACCCTCTCCTGGTATTTTTAATTGCTATGTCCTCTCTCTTTCATTAGCGTATCCTATTTCTTCCATTTATCATGTAAAAGGAGTGAATGTTATTTCACCTTTAAAACTGAAATCCTTCTTCCTGATGCAGGCTGATGGTTTCCAACCTCTTTTTTTTGAAGGGAAAAAAAAAAAAGGAAATTGCTTTTCTGGCCAGTGGCCATGCTGAAGTTGAAAACATGTCTTTTAGTAAAGGTAAAGCATCCTAATGAATGACTTGCTTTTGAAAGAACCAGAGACAATCCTCGCAGTCATTCAGTACAAGCTCTAACAGAAAAAACAAATAGAAGGGAAAAAAAGACAACTTCCCATGTGTACTGCAGCACATATCACACTGAGCATGGAAGACTTCTTTGGTTTCAATTAACGAGCCTTCTGAATCTGGTTCACTAAAAGGAGAAAAGGCTGAGGTCCAAACTATGTTCAGTTGACTTGTGAATAACAGGGATGGCTCTGGGTATCGCTCAGAACAGAGGTGTTAGGTGGGCCCTTGTTTTTCTGTTTTCTCTGAGCCCTTGTTTTTCTTGTGATCCTAAAAGTTTAGGGCTTTATAAATGGAAATTCTTATGTTTCTGTAGCAGCCTCTAACCTTGGAAAGATTATTTATCTATTTAAAGATGGCAAGGCTAGTCTAATAAAAGACATTACCATTGCCTCCAAACTCTGCCTTGCCCAATATCCTTAGATCATCACAGCTACAACCACACACTACGCACACTAGAGACACTACATACACTTTGTCTGTTTAGAAGCAGAATGGTCTTTTCCAGCTACCGGGAATTTACAATCAAATAAATAATGATTATTATTGCATGTACTTGTAGTGCATAATTGTTTAGCATTAAGATCTGGTTTATGTATTAGAAAGCTATTAAAGCCAGAACCTTTGGAAAACACAGGACCCTGCTCCTAAGGAGGTCCCATGATAGCAACCCCTTCCCAGAAGGAACTGCACCAAGTGTCCACAGGCTTGGTTCTGCAGCTGGTTGTGGCATGCAGAGCTCTCTGCAGCCATCATCCCTGGCCTTTCTGCAGGTTCTGCTGCCTACCTTTCAGCCAGTATTCTCCCTCAGCCTGCTACACTGAAAAGATGCATTAACAGAAGTGTTGGTCTGTAATGCAAACCATGACAATGACTTTCTATGTCAAACATCAAGTTTGATGGAGCTCAGAGATGCTCATACTGAGGTCTCTCATCTCATCAGTCTCACAAGGACATCTCTGATATTCTATGACACCTCAAAACATCACTTTGCCTGTATTAGACTACCACTCATGTCCCTGGTTGGTACCTGCAAAGAAGTCTGCAGAGGATTCAGTTCAAGAGCAAAAGAACACATATACTGATCAGCTGTATAGCACTTGAGACTCCACTGATTAATTTTCTAGATCTCCACTGACTGTAACTGAATTTGGATATCTCATTCACCAACATCTAGACACACTTAGCTGACTACCACCTGCAACTGAATCCCAGCCCTAGTGTATTTCTTTGCTATCCACTGTGTTGCCTCAGAGCTAAATGGTTGCTGCCAGATGTGAAAGCCAGTGGACCACCGGCTAGATACTTTCCCGCTCTCTAAGTATTCCCCATGTGAAAGTCAGCTACATGCTCTTAAATATTAAAGAAATACTTCTTCAAGGATTCTTATGGTTCTTAGGAGCTGTTGTGGTTTAACCCCAGCCAGTGACTAAGCACCATGCAGCTCCTTGCTCACTTCTCCCCACCCAGTGGGATGGGGGAGAGAATTGGGGGGAAAAAAAAAGTAAAACTTGTCGGTTGAGTTAAGAACAGTTTAATACAACAGAAAGGAAGAAAATAATAATGATAATAACAATAATAATAAACATATAAGAACTGGAATATACAAAATAAGTGATGCACAATGCAATTCCTCACCACTCACTGACCGATGACCAGTTAGTTCCCCAGCAGCGATCCTTGCCCCAGGCCAATTCCCCTCAGTTTATATCCTGGGCATGATGTCACATGGTATGGAATACCATGTTGGCCAGTTTGGGTCAGCTGCCCTGGCTGTGTCCCCTCCCAACTTCTTGTGCCCCTCCAGCCTTCTTGCTGGCTGGGCATCAGAAGCTGAAAAATCCTTGACTTTAGACTAAACATTACTTAGCAACAACTGAAAACATCAGTGTGTTATCAACATTCTTCTCATACCAAACTCAAAACCATAGCACTATACCAGCTACTAGGAAGACAATTAACTCTATCCCTGCCAAAACCAGGACAGGAGCCAACACACACCAGTAAAGTAGTTCTGCAGCCACTGCTGCAGGATTTGTGCTGCAGGTTGTCTGATCTGTTGAACATAAAATTATCGTATTCACAGGAGTAGAGAGTAAAAGCATATACTGCAAGACGATGCCTGGCATCTTGTCCCTCCACCTGTTGCCTGAAGAAGTCCCATGACAAAGTCTTGCCACTTGACTTTTTGTCAGGGCCTTCCATTCTTGTAGCAAAGAGTGTTAATATTTACCTGATACATAACAGACTTAAGCAAAAAGTGATAGTTGATGAAGTTATCCTGGCAGCGAACAGTGTGCTGAATCTCTTGATATTTCTCTACCAAGAGCTAGACTTGTGTAGAGTTAGGAAAAGCTGACATGGCACTTAATTAGTTTGGGATTTATTGATAGTCATTTAAAAGATAAGAGGTGCCTAAAATAATGTATAGGTAGTTACACCTGCTCTAAACCCATCCTGTAATTTTAAACTCTGCAGCTATGGTCAGGAAGAAATTCAGCCATGCTCTGTAGAAGCAGATTAGACAGCTTTGAAGGGTGCGCCCTTAAGCATGTGTAAATACAAGAGTCTCTGACTACAGAGATAACAACAGTGAAAGTACCTAAGGCAGGTACCATCCAATTCTTCTGTCACCTAGTAAAAGGGGGAATAAACTAACAGAAACTCAAGAACAAGGAAGTAAGAACAGTGACTGGCTCAACTGCTACTTAAATTGGTCTTCCAAGAGGATCATTCTTATCTTTATAGCACTTACTGCACACTTAGAAAAGGAGGACCTCTTTTTCTCTTTTTTTTCTTTTTCTTTTTCTCTTTTTCTGAAATATTAACTATATGAAACAAGAGGCGACCAAACAAATAGTGAACCTAGAGGGTGGATGATTCATATTATCGCTCTTCTACGTAATACAAAGAAATATTATGTTAACTGATTTAGCATATTTTAGAGAAAGAATGTAATATATAATTTAATCTGGCCATTAAATTGCACCACAAAAAGTAGGACCTAGCAATTCCTACATGCTTTGCTTTTAAGTGCATAGCAACACAGTATATTTCAGTTAGTATTTGACTAAACAGTTAAAACTGAGTAACAAGAGCTGTTATCAAATTTACATGTCCTTCAGGGTTGACACCTCTTGGCTACGTGGCAAAACACAGTAAGCTCTTGACACAGTCAAAGAAGAAATTTGATTGTTATTCTGCAGACAATCATGCAACTCGCTTTTTTCAACTGAGACTTTTGACAGATATGGTCCTACTTCATGTCCTATTCAGTAAGCAAGACATTTTTCCTTGGAAATATTTTTTCAAATTTGTGGATAGTAAAAGAACATATGATACTTTTTTCTTGGTTTTAACAAACAAAACAGTAACATACATAAAATCAAGATATTTTGGTTTCTTCCTCCCCATCATTCTTTTCTCACTTTAATGATGCAGTTTCTTATTGGCATGGGATCAAAAAGTGAGGTAGGAAGCAAAGTTGATGTAGGAAGCTCTAGCCCAATCTGTATTCTCCCTCACACCAAGAGATAGTACCTTATGTCTGTTTGTACCAGGACATGTTTTCTTTCTCCAAGCAAAAACATAGAATTGAGTCATTTTTCCAGATTTCCAGATTGCTGTTAATCGAACAGGAGTAGTAGCATGGAAGAAGATGCTTAACATCTGGAACAACTCGGCACTTTTTGTGCCAGACTGACCTGCACAGCCCCAGGAAATCCAACACATACTAGGCTCATGGGTCCTGAGGAGTTTTAACATCTCAGAGATACATCAGGTTTATTATGCTCCGGCTGCAAACACCGAGATAAGGATATGTCACAAGAAACACTGTTTCAGCCAGTGACATTTGTCTTTGGAAGGTGAAGACAGGAAAGAGAAAGGTCAGAAATGGGGACCTAAAGGATATTGGATTTGGAAGGAGAAAATATCAAAGCAAAAGACAGAATGAGTTTCAGATGGTCACATCACTCAAGAATGAGTTAGGCACAGCATTCTACAAAAATGACAATAGAAATATTTCTCCACCAAGTATTTTGTTTATACAATGTGTTTAAGGCCTTTCAAAATGTCTAGGGCATTTTAAAATGTCTTTAGAAACATATGGTCACTGTTCTCATGTCCTTCCTATAAACCCAAGCTATCTTTGTACCAAGACTGGTACATTTAAGGGTTTAGACCAAGAGAGAGTTAAAGATTATTATTTTCTTAAAAACTCTTCAAGCAATTTCTAAGATTTTTTTTCAATTTGTTAGAATGTTATAATCCATTATCAATCTATTAACCCTGTGGAAAAAAGATCTCCTTTTAATAGAAAAAGCTCCTTCTCCTGCCAAAAAGCTTATGTTCTTTGTTCAGGATACTGAACTTTAAAGTCACAGTATTATTATTTAAAGAACTATGTCTTTATTAATGGCCCAGATCAGAAGCTATCCCCTTAGCAAACCACTTAACTTCATGTTTAGATCCTCTCTACTTAATAACTGTTTCAGCATTTTACTGAACTGAGGCCTCTTCCAAGAAATTTTAAAAAATATTTAATAAATATTTCTTTTTTCTGAGTCCTCTACAATTGAGCTCATGTCATTTGGGAACCTAACATTAAAGTTTGGAAGCTGCATTAGAAAGAAGTCATAATTTACTTGAAGTTCTTTGTGATTTCTGAAAATCTTTTCTGTTAAAAATGTAGCACATTGAAAACTCCGTGACAGTATGTCACAAAGACTTTATTGCAACCTACTTGGAGTGACTGGAAAAACTTGCTGCTCAAAAGCTAATGAATTTATATGATTTTCATTGATGACAGAGGCCTTGAACTAAACAACACTTTTGTGTCATTAAAAAGATGGATAAATGGCATTCAGAAATGTTATTTAAAGCATGTAGATAAATTTTCTCCTTTTTTGCATGTTCCTTGCCTTCTTAGACATATCTCATATTTGGATGCATCCAGAGATATATTTTGCAAAAGTTATGCATCATTTTGACAGATACTTAGTAAAGAAAGTATACATACCATTTATACAGTAAAACATGAGAGACAAATCTGTAAGAGCTACAGGTTCATAAGTTCATGAGAAATGTTTTATTACACTAACACACTTGCTTTAAGTCTGTCTAAAATTTCAGCAAACCAGACTTCTGCCCTAAGCTAAAGCTCCTTCATGATTTACAAGTAATGGCAAATCCATGTCTGATATGATTGCTGTAATGGAGACAAACAGGAAGGAGGAATATCCTGGTACTTGAAGAGCTGGAGTAAAATCTGCTTACCAACCAGAAACACAATCCTCAACAGGGCTAGTCTATGTTGTCCAAATTCAGCTGAAAGGAGATAAATCAGTTTAGTGGGATTTGTGTTGTTTGTAACTCTTTTCAAACAAAGCTAGTACATTAACAGGGCTTTCTTCTTCCAGGCTATTTCTGTACATCATAAACTATTTATGGGTATTGTAAAAGTCAGCTATCCATTAAGACCAGACTAAGATACCATGGCAGATTCTGGTATTAGCATACAGAGTCCCAGATAAAACTACACCAGCACTCTTCCAGTAAGCATAGCTGAAAAAAACAACTTTCAGAATTCATTATTTCCTCTCTCAGCCTTCAGAAGATGTTGGGTCATGCCCTTTTAGAAGCTCTTGTCCTCTCCCTGTTCTCCTTTCCTGCCCTTCTCTCTCCTTCTGTCATGTGCATTGGCATACACAAGGACAGAGAAACACACTTGCACATGCTCCTACTGATTTACATACAAGGCTTCCTTACTACTCCTTTCAAAGATGTCACTCAAGTTCCTTTGATACTCAAAATGGTTGTTACTGAACTGCACATGTGGTTTTTCCCTACAGGATTAGAGAAGACATTCTTGACCAAGCCTTGGGTAAGGGAAAGACTCCTAAACATGCTGAAGGTGTATTAGACGATTTCACAATATACCACAAACAGATGGAAGGCTGTTACAAATGTCTGTAGAGACATTTTGGTTCAGTCATGCCCAATTTATTTCGGGCCATCACTTTTTTAAAGCACTATGATCCCCTTTTGTTTTCAGAAGTTCAGGTGAAAGCAATTTCCCGCCAAGAACAATTCCCCTCTGAATTAGCAAGTATTTTTAGAGAAAATATGCAGATAAAATAGGCACTAAGCCTTATTTCAGACACTGATGACTTCCTCTGATTAAAGTTTACTAACATGTCATTATTCTACTAAAGAAGTCTTCTCCATGACTATGTGTTCATGTGTTGATTGAGAAACTCATTTTAGACAAAGTGTACAAAACCTGCATATACTTTACTGTATCTTTCCCAGAAGGAACACCTACACTATAAGGGATACATTAACTTTATAAAAGAGATTATATGATGTAGTTCAAGGGACTGGACTCTCTGACCCAGAAAGTTTCTCTTTCTCATATGTTGCTGTAATTTTTTAGGAGACTGAGCAGAGAAATTTTACTCATTTTGATATCCGGGTTATGTACAAGATTGCATGACAGCTAACTTAACTGCAACATTGCCAGAGATGCATATTCCCCTACCATTGTCTTGCTTTCCTAGATTGGTCTAGAACTTGTCAGTCATCCTATGGAGCCAGCACTAGAAAAAGAAGAAAAAAATGCTGACATGGAAATGTGTTCTGTCACATTCCATTCAGATTGAATGCACTTTCCTAGACTTTACCTTAATGTATTAGCTATTTGCAAATGCAGTTGAAGTCAACACAAACAGGGAAGGCCCTCTAAAAAACCAGGGAAATATCATTGTTCTTCTCCAGAGGCCATAAAACATATACAACAACAAACTTAGGAAAGTGAATGTTGAAGTTCAAGTCTTGAAAAAAGACTGAGAGTTTGGAATATCTAGCAGAGAACCATGGGCAAGGAACAATGTTTAGGTTGGTGACAAACAGTTTAGCTTAGAGACCTACTAAAATTACACAGAATGTGTAGTAGGTTTTTTTGCAATTCTGTCAAAACCAAAAAGCACAAAATTACATCCAAAGACAAATTTTTCAAATTGGAAAATGACACAAAAAACAAGCTATACATTGAACAATGTGAGATGGAGGGCAGGGTTGTTCTTTTGGTTTCTCTGTTGCAGAAGAATTGATTTTTAAATACTTACACAGTCTCTCTCCTCACCTACATAGCCATTCCTTGCAAATCATAAAGAATACTTGTGTTTCTATTAGCAACTGTGATCATAAGCCAGGTTTCTTAAGATATTCAGTAACAACAGATTGCACAGTGTCAACCTTTTTATCATAATATGGGAGATGAAATGCAAGGTGAACTCTTGGATGTTTCCATTTTTCTTCAGTTTACAAGCTATTTCTGTCATGAAATGTGAAGGAGTTACTAGGAGGAAAAAAAGAATAGTTTCTTTTAAAAATAGTCCATCATACAAATTACATGCCTAATATCCAAATTTGTACCGATATGAGTGATTTCTGATCTTAAATAATCCTTTTGCTCTTATCTAAGACATAGATGTTGCTCTCTTTCCCTCTTAAAGGTTAACTTTTTCAATAAACTAAGTAAACACTGAAGAAAAAGTCTGGGCAGATACGATAACTTGACTGAATCTTTGCCTAATCTCCTTTTCTTCTAAATGTTCTTAGTTAGGGTGCTTCCTTGTCTGCAGTGTGCCCAGGTGGCCAAGAAGGCCAACGGCATCCTGGCCTGTATCAGAAACAGTGTGGCCAGCAGGAGCAGGGAAGTGATTGTCCCCCTGTACTCGGCACTGGTGAGGCCGCACCTTGAGTACTGTGTTCAGTTTTGGGCCCGTCACTACAGGAAAGACACTGAGGCGCTGGAGCGTGTCCAGAAAAGGGCAACGAAGCTGGTGAGGGGCCTGGAACACAAGTCTTACGAGGAGCGGCTGAGGGAACTGGGGTTGTTTAGTCTGGAGGAAAGGAGGCTGAGGGGAGACCTTATTGTTCTCTACAACTACCTGAAAGGAGGTTGTCGTGAGGTGTGTGCTGGTCTCTTCTGTCAGGTGGCTGGTGATAGGGTGAGAGGAAATGGCCTCAAGTTGCGGCAGGGGAGGTTTAGATTGGATATTAGGAAAAAGTTCTTTGCTGAAAGGGTTGTTAGGCATTGGAACAGGCTGCCCAGGGAAGTGGTGGAGTCACCATCCCTGGAGGTATTCAAAAAGCATGTAGGCAAGGCACTTCATGACATAGTTTAGTGGGCATGGTTGATGGTTGGACTTGATGATCTTAAAGGTCTTTTCCAACCTAAATGATTCTATGATTCTATATCCTTTAAGCAATGCTTTCTTTCTCAGTTACCAAAGTTCTGTGCCCACCCCTCACCTTTTAAGCAATGAATTTTCAGTATGAAACTAAGTGCCATCTCCCTCCTGTGAAGAACATCAGTATGACAGGTTGTGCACACATGTTGTATTAGTAGGAGACACTGTACAATGTGCTGTGTTTCATTTTTATTTAAACTTCATGCATGTAGTTTCCCTTTAGCCTCTCGAGCTCAGTGGCATTGTGTATTCTACTGGAGAGGCTAACATGGCTGGTTGCCATCTTTGGGATGAGGTCCACATCATTTGCTGTAAGTGAAGGATTGACATATGGCATCAATCCATATTTAGTTAAGGATTTGGGATGTCACTGGCTTTCAGATTCTTCTACCGCAAGCTCTCTGCCAAAATCCTACTTAATGCCCTGTATGAAATTAGTCTCTTTAAAGTTTCATCAATAAGATTGTGAGGAATTTCTGCTTGAAGTAGCAAATGTACTAGTGCAGATATTTTGCTTTCCGCTCTTCCATGCCCATATTCAAACCCCTTATATAAATATGCCCACACCTAAATCTGTCCCATCTTGTTGATCTGCATGTAAAATTCACACGCTGGCTTGTGAAAATGTAAGCCAAGCATGAAAGTAATTTGTTCATGAGTCACAGCCTTGCAAACATTGAGGTAACTGCAGAAACATCCCTTGTTAGATTGCAATTAGGGTATTAAATCCTGATATCATCCTGAATTAAGCTTGAGAACAAAATTCTTAAGGGTTTTGTTCTTTTCTGCAGGTTTTTAAGCATTGGCTTAATGGCTTAATCTTGTCAGTATGAAAAGACAAGTAAATATAATTCTTGTTTCATCAGCTATTAAAAATAATTATTTCCCTTGCAGTACAATGGCAAATGTAATCACTGAGATTAGCAATATGATCAGCTGGGAAGGAACTGCAGCTTCTGAAGAGATCCCAGCAAATCCATCAGAACCAAATGTGTACCTTGCTTTTTTTTACGAGCTCTCCTTCTTTTTAACATTAATATTTGTTGACTGTCACTTGTCATTACAGTTGGTCTATTATGTCCAGGAAGGAAGCAAAAAGTATGGACCTCAATTTTCAGTATGCATATTAACCCACTAGGCTTTAGGTTGCCTAAAAAAGGAAGTAGTATTTGTTTTGTATTTCCATAACAATGTCCTCCCTTTGCACTCAGGCAGCCACAATCTTCCAGAAGCCTGTTACTTTCTTTTATCTCATTTAAAAAAAAAAAAATCAGAATAAGAAAGTTTTAATAAGGATTTGAAGCAAGGTGATACAGCTTTGCAGGTGACTGAGGAGAGCATTTTCCAACTATGAGGGGCAGCAGGGAAAAAAATTATAGAAATGCTTGCTTGCAAATGTAATTAATACAGGGAGAACTGTAGTGTTGCAGCCAATGGGAGGAAAAAATCTACTTCCACATACTAAAAAAAGAGAAGGAAGATTAGGGAGACAAGGCTGTGAGACACTTATTGAAGAGTAAGAGTTAGAGGAGGTAGAGACAGTGACAGTATGGCTAAACCAGCCACAGTCTAGAAACAGTATCTTTGATGGACCCTTAAAATAAAATATCTGAAATATGGCTGCATGTAATTTAGAACAGTTTTATCACTGACACAGTGATACACTGGCACATTAGAGTACCATACACATGGAAGAGGGGAAAACTTTTGACTAAAGCACAGAGAAAAAAATATGGTCGTTTTAGTGGAACTGCATAGGACTAACACAATGTTACATGTGGTTGCACATCTGTTTCCAAGTATTTGTGGGACAGAGTGCAGTATGGTTCTGCTCAGAGTATGTCTTCAAGTATTCTGGCTATTGAAGAAGCTATTCTTGTGCAAGTTTAGGCAATGCATGAAGCAATGTTCATAAGTCCTTATAATCAGTGTCAGGGTTTTTTTGCTGAACATATTACACTAACACCATTGTATGATAAAAATATTTCCTAATAGCAGTGTGGACTGTCTTTAATGAATCCCCTCCCTCCTAAACTCAACCCATGTAAAATAACTACATATGATGTAGAAAGATCATCCTTGGCATACACATATGGTATTGCAAGAATCTGGCACATTATGTTTCATTGCATTTAAGCCAGATAGC
>VYZV01007285.1:12197-28547 GCA_013401275.1 Pandion haliaetus | reverse complement strand
CAGCCAGGCTGGTCATCTTCCCTGGCAGTTTCTCTTGCTGTGCAAAGGAATAGCCTGGTCCTGAGCTGTTAAGATTTCCTTCTGAAGAGTGTCCAGCCTTCCTGGACGCCTTTGCCCTTCAGGACTGTCTCCCAAGGGATTCTCTCAGCCAGTGACCTGAAAAAGCCAAAGTCTGCCCTCCGGAAGTCCGTACTGGTGGTTTTATTGATCACCTTCCTTGCGTCACCAAGAATTGAGAATTTTATCATTTCATGGTCGTTAAGCCTGAGACGGCCTCCGACCCCCTCGTCTCCCACCAGTCCTTCCCTGTTTGCAGAAAGGAGGTCTAGTGAGGTTCCTCCCCTGGTAAGCTCACCTACCAGCTGTGTCAGGAAGTTATCTTCCACACACTCCAGGAACCTCCTAGACTGCCTGCTCTCTGCTGTGTTGTATTGCCAGCAGACATCCGGAAAGTTGAAGTCCCCCATGAGAACAAGGGCACAAGATTGTGAGACTACTGCCAGCTGCTTGTAGAATGTTTCATCTACCTCTTCAGCCTCGTTGGGTGGTCTATAACAGACCCCCAGTGAGCCCCCCCACCATCTCTACTTCCTTGCCTATCCCTTCTGAAGAGGTTATAACCATCCATTGCAGCACTCCAGTCATGGGAGTTGTCCCACCATGTTTCTGTGATGGCGACTAAGTCATAGCTATCTTGCTGCACGATGGTTTCCAGCTCCTCTTGTTTATTGCCCATGCTCCATGCATTGGCATAGATGCACTCAAGCTGTGCTGTCGATACCACCCCCAACATCGGCATGGTGCCCACAGGCTCATCTCTGCTGAGCCTAGTTTTATCCCCTTCTCCCTTCAATCCTTGTTTAAAGCCCTCTCTATGAGCCCCACCAACTCATGGATCCTTTTCTCCCTTTGAGACAGCTAGACTCCATCTGTCGCCAGCAGGTCCTGTGCCATGTAAACCTCCCCATGATCAAAAAAACCGAAAGTCCACCGATGGCACCATCCTCTGAGCCATGTGTTAATTAGGTGCACTTTCCTGTTCCTTTCAGTATACTTCCCTGCCACTGAAGGGATTGAGGAAAACACCACCTGTGCTCCCGATCCTTCCACTAGCCACTCCAGTGCCCTGAAGTCCCTTTGGATTGCTTTTGGATTTCTCTCTCCACAATCTCCTCACTGCCAACCTGCACATCTGATAGCGGGTAACAGTCAGAGGTCCGAACCAGACCAGGGAGTTTCCTAGTAATGTCTTTTACCTGGGCCCCAGGGAGGCAGCAGACTTCCCTGTGGGATGGGTCAGGTCTGCAGATTGGGCCCTCTGTCACCCTCAGAAGGGAATCGCCTATGACAATTACCCTCCTTTTTCTTCTTTCAGAAGCTGTCAGAATGTGTGGGGCTGACTGACTCAGCCTAGGCAGCCCCCTGGATAGGCCTTCATCTACGTTCTGATCTTCATTGGCCTGGACCTCAAGTTCCAGAGCCCCATACCTGTTGTGTAGGGCAACTGGGAAGGTAAGGGAGACCGGGAGGGGATTCGCCTCCCCTCCCGAGCAGAGACCTATATCAATTCCCCTCCACCCCTTAGGTCCCCTCCTGCCTCCTGGTGGCAAGAGCGCAGGGGAACCTCTGCTTCCTGCGGAGCCTCTGTCTGCTGCCTCTGCCTCAGGGATGGTAGGGGGTGTGGGCCCACCAATTTATCTCCCTCTCACACTTCCTGATACTCGTAAACTTCTCCACTTCCTCATTCAGCTCTTCCACCAGGCTGAGCAGATCATCCACCTGGTCACACCACACACAGGACTTGTCCCTGCTGCCCTCCAGTACCAGTGCCAGGTTCAGGCACTGCCTGCAGCCAGAGACCTGGACAGCTGCATGTTTGCTTGGGAGCTCCGTCTGCATTGTCACGTTTTTCCTAGCAATGGCTTTCATGCGCGTGGCAACCATAGCTGGGTCTCCTGAGGGGACGATGCCCTCCGCTTGGGTAGCCTCCTCAACCTGGGAAGGGGGCTGCACCCTCCCTGCACGCCTTACCTGCAAAAATTGCCACGCCAACTGCCGCGCCATGCCCTTTCTGATACACCATGCCCTTTCTGATGCACCATGCCCCGTTTGCCCACTCTGTTCACCGTGGTTCTGGTGGCTGGCGCTCCTCGGGGCCATTTAAATCTCCTGCGATTCCCCTTGGTAATGCCCACGCAACGTCAGCCTCTCTCGCAGGAGCTGCCAGCTCTGGGCATGTTCCTCTGTTCTTCCTCGGGTTTCCCAGCTCTGGGAACCTCCTTGTCTGCCTCAATCTAGCACTTGTCCGCCGAACTTACCGTCGCCACTGCTGGTCTCATCACCGACTGAGTCTACGTACATACGCTGACTTTATGTCTACATACAAACAAATTCACAGTGGCCAAAATGGAAATGTGCAAGTTCCAGTATGAAAGCTACTAATTTAGAGTTTCTTTACATAAAGAATATTCCTATATCCATTTGGAACAGGATTAATCTAGAATGTAGTCAATGACATCTGCCCCTGTTCTGATATGTCTGAGCAGAGATACACTGTGCTTCTATTATATTTAGTGAAGAACTAATCCATAAGGATACCAGAGTTTTGGGACTGAATCATCTCAGTCTCACAATGGTGTTTACTTTTGTTCAGATAAATAGCACCTTTTGTTGCATTTACTCTGTCAGTTATATCTCCACTATTTACAGTGGTCACTTAGACAACTCACATTTACATTATAGGCAACTGAAGTTAGGTGAAATGAAACCTCTCAGTATGCTGGGGTGTGTGGTCTTTCAATCTCTGAGTAGGGACAGAGAACATAAGGACTCTATATTCCATCTCCGCACACAAACACATTGATATAATAAATAATGTTAAACTCCAGGGATAATCAGAAAATGCACTTGATGTTCTCTGTGATTAATTCTTTCACTTATTTTAATTTCATGGCAGTCTTTTAAATAATAAAATTAAATATAATGCAAGGACCCACACTAAAGCCAGTGGAATGTGCAACTGAGGATAAAATATTTAAGAGTGTTTGCTTGTTGTTTTGTAAATAATTCATGCATTGATCTCGCTCTCCACAAATGATAATAAATGACAAGTTGAAATTGATTTTAGCATGTGAGAAAAAGTTAGGGTCATAGAGAACAAAAAGTCTTATATGAAGGAATTAACTTTTATAATTTATAATTTGATGGCAATTAGAGATATGCTAAATATTCAAAGGCCTAAAAAATGTTGCATCATTTGAATAGTATTTACAAAAACATAATGAAGTTAATAGACTTAAATGTACAAAGATTTCAATATTCAGAATCTGATTAAATGTTGAAAAGGGAAACATGGCATAGTGCAGTCCTTAGGATATTGCTCCAGAGCTGAGAAACCAAATTCTCTTACATTCTTTGACTATTAGATTGTTGTGGGTTTGTTTTCCTCACTTTTTTTTTTTCACTTTTTTCAGCCTTGCATATGAAAACAGAATAGAAAAAGAATTGATCCACCCTCTCAGCAATAAAAGCCACAGAGTTACTGTGATGACCAAGAGTCCTTAAACTGTAGAGTTGCTACCATTTAATGTTGGATGTTGGCTGGATTTTAACCTGCACTTTCCTTTCCATGACTTACAAGGAATGGGACACACAGGTCCCCTGAGATCATTGTTACAGAGCTTTACTGTAGCCTCACTAATTATTTCCCTCGTTATATACTTAGGACTCACTGATCGCCTTTTCCTGGCTGAAATTCCTGCTGTTAGTTATATCCAGTAGAGTTTCGTGTTTTACAAATGTCCATCGAAAATTTTTGCATGATGCTTTCAAGGTAAAAGGGAGCCTTTAATCTCCCCAAGCCTCCAGGTTTCTTGTTTTATCAGCTGGAGGGGAAAAGGAGGAGGAGGATTTGCTACTCCAACATTTGAGGTTCAGACCTTACTCAACTTGTCTTCAGGATAGCATCCCTTGTGAATGTTAAGCAAGATGTAGTGGCAGTTTTCATCTTTTAATTACAAATAACTTTTTAAAGAATACATATGTGACAGATGGCGATGCACACTTTTTTCCTGGATCATAACCTTCATAAAACCAGGTGGTAGTGTAAAAAGAAAGGATTAGGTCTAAAATGCAAGAAGCCTTGTGCATTTGAGCTTATTGATATGGGTTTTGTTCTGACTGTCAGAAAAAGAAATAGTTAATATTCCTAATGAAAGTCAATATAGGCTGTACATCATTTAGGATAATGTGAACCTTTTTGTAGTGTCTATGTCTCATTGGTATTACATGTGAAGACAGAAGTAGAATAGGGATCCCTTAACTTTCAACCGTATGAATACTTTGGAAGGTGAAGACATGCATGGACTAGTGAGTTGAAAAGATGCATGATTAAAGTAAACAACATTTCAGAGGCTTTCTTCTTAACTAATTTGTACACAGGAAAAATTTTGCAGTGGTTTTTTCAAATTTCAGTTTCTTATAAAGGCTGAGGCCTTGCAAACACTTAAAGTGATCAATAGGTAAGTTACTCATGGGTATCAGTGTGTGCTTGAATTGGCTATTAGTGAGTGTGGTGTTTTAATTCATTGATTTATTCACTCTATACAAAGTAGCCCAAGGCCAGATTGGATGGGGCTTGGAGCAACCTGGTCTAGTGGAAGGTGTCCCTGCCCATGACAGGGGGGTTGGAACTAGGTGATCTTTAAGGTCCCTTCCAATCCAAACCATTCTATGATTCTATTCTATGATTCTGATATTTATACAGTGATTCCTATGTTTATTAAGGCTTCTAAAATGATATCATGAGGATATATACTTTTCCCCCAAGTTTGTTGGGAAAGATCCTTTTGCTTCCTCAAGGTTTCCCTTACCACAGCATTTTGTTACTACTATAGTGCCAACTTTTCTGCCACAGGAAATATAAACAGACAGTTCCCATTACAATCAGCACTTCATTGACAATAGTTATTAATTGCTGACAACCTCCATTAGCAGTTACTTATAACTGTAAGTATTTTGAGCTGAAATTTTTATGCCAGGTGCTTGCTATAGGCTGAGAATCACTCATATCAATTAGATAATTTTAAACTTTACAAATACTTCTGCTTGAAAGCAGGAAATAATGCATCTTATTTGTCCATATTAAAACATATTTATACATCTCTTACACTGAGAAACTCTAGTACTTTCATTCTTCATAACAAACAAAATTAGAAATATATTCAAAGATGTTCCTGCAAATTGGGAGAGGTTGCCAACTAAATTCTCAATGTCTTCACTATTCATTTCTGAGGCTCTGACATGTTACAGCAATGACATTGCTGAAACTACACATGAGAAAATTGTTAATGTTGGGTGTTTAGTCCATTTCTCTTGGGCACCTGTCTCGCACCTGCATTTTCAGTACCCAGTGAAAAATTCCGTAGGCAGTTCCTGCCATCTTTGGACTAGTTCAGGTGACTAAATTTAGGCAGCAGGATTGCCCCTTAAAGGCCTTCAGTCCTCACTGTCTTTGCTTAAATTGTATAAGGAGCTTGAGCACTTGTTTCCTTAAACATCCACAGTATCAACAAAAGTGGTGGATTAAGTTAGGTAGAGGGGATATTGCCCAGCTAAGGGGAGAGCAATTGCTGTTGTTTACCTTGACTTTAGCAGGACTTTTCATACTGCCTTGCATAACATCCCCATAGACAAGCTGACAAAGTATGGATTAGACAAGTGCACAGTAAGGTAAGTTGAAAATTGGCTGAACGGCTGGGCCTGGAGTGTTGTGGTCAGTAACACAAAATCCAGCTGGAGGCTGTGGTGTGCCCCAGGGGCTAATCCTTCAACTTCTTCTTTAACAACTTGGCTGATGGGACAGAGTGCACCCTCAGCAAGTTTGCAGGCAACTCAAACCTGGGAGGAGTGACTGATACATCAGAGGGTCATGCTGCCATTCAGAGGGACCTTGAAAGGCTAGAGAAAGAGACTGGCAGGAATCTCATAAAGCTCAACAAGCAAAATTGCCAAGTACTGCCCCTGTGGAGGAATAACCCTAAACCACAATACATACTGGAGGCCAACCACCTGGAAAGCAGCTTTGCGGAAGAGGACATGGGTATCCTGATGGACACAAAATTGAACATGAGCCAGCAGTGTTCCCATTTGGCAAAAGCAGCTGGCAACATACTGGTCAGCATTAGAAGGAACATTGTCAATAGGTCGAGGGAAGTGATGCTTCCCCTCTACTCAGAACTGGTGGGAAACATACAGGGTATTGTGTCTAGTTCTCGGCTCCCCAGTACAAGAAAGATACTGACATACTGGAGAAAGTCCAGCAAAAGGCCATGAAGATGATCAAGGGACTGGAGCATAATGTATATAAAGAGAGGATGAGAGTATTTAGCCCAGCGAAAAGAAAGCTCAGGGGTGATTTTATCAGTGTGTATAAACACCTGATGGAAGGAAATGAAGAAGATGGAGACAGACTCTTTTCAGTGGTGCTCACTAACAGGACAAGATGCAACAGACACAAATTAAAAACACAGAAAATTTGATTTTGTCATGGTTTAAGCCCAGACAGTAACAAAGCCACTCACTCACTCCTCTCCCCCAGCCCCAGTGGGATGAGGAGAAAATATAAAGAAAAGCTCATGGATCAAGACAAAGACTGGGAGGGATCACTCACTAATTACGGTCATGGGCACAAGACAGGCTCAACTTGGGGAAGAAACAAAATCAATTTAATTTTCTACAAATCAAACCAAAACAAGGATAATGGGAAATAAAACCAAATCTTAAAACACGTTCCACCCACCCCTCCCTTCTTCCTGGGCACAGCTTCACTCCTGGTTTTCTCTACCTCCTCCCCCTCAGCAGAGCAGGGAAACAGGGATTGGGGATTGGAGTCAGTTTGTCACACATTGTCTCTGCTGCTCCTTCCTCCTTAGGGACAGGACTCCTCACTCTTCCCCTGTCCCAATGTGGGGTCCCTCCCACGGGAGACAATCCTTCATGAACTGCTCCAGTGTGGGTCCTTTCCATGGGCCGAACTTCATTCATAGACTGCCCCAGAGTGGGCTTTCCAATGGAGTCACGACCTTCTACGTGGGCATCCACCTGCTCCAGCATGGGCTCCTCCATGGGCTGCAGATGGGCAGCTGCTCCCCCACTCACCTCCATGGGCTGCAGTGGGACAGTCTGACATCTCACAATGGGCTGCAGGGCCATCCCCTCCTCTGGTGCACCTCCTCCCCCTCCTTCTTCACTGACCTCGGTATCTGCAGAGGGGTTTCTCTCACATTCCAATCTCCTCCCTCGCTGCAGGTTCCCCTTCTTAAATCTGTTCTCCCAGAGGTGCTACCACCATTGCTGATGGGGTTGGCCTGGGCCAGAGGCAGGTCCGACTTGAAGTCGGGGGAGCTTCCAGCAGCTTCTCACAGGAGCCACCCCTGAAGCCCCTCCCCTGCTACCAAAAAACCCATGCCACACAAACCCCAAACAGATTTGAACACAGGAAAAAATATTTAAGTGTGAGGGTGGTCAAACACTGCAACAACTTGCCCAGAGAGGTTTTGAAGTCTCCATCTGTGGAGATGTTCAACATTTGACTGGACATTATCTGGAGTAACCTGCAATAGCTGACCCTCCTTTGAGCAGGGGAGTTTGGCTAGATATTGGACTAGTTGGACTGTGGTCCCCTCCAAGCTCAACCATTCTGTGATTCTGTGTTTCTGTGCTTGCCATATTCACATAATTGAGGGATGGAATAAGTAAGGCATGGAAATATGCTCTGCATATGGAAGATCTAAAAATAAGTGAAAAAAATTTGAATATTTCAGAAATTCAATGGAAAAAAATGCAATCATGATGTAAAAATCCTGATGTGTATTTATAAAACAGCTAAGTTTTGGCATTTCCTACCTTTTGAATGCATGGATTTTCATATTAAATGTCCTTTTAGCATTGTGAAGAAATGATACCTTGGGTTTGATTGATGATGTCTTTTTTAAAGCCAATGAATAAAAAGTTTTGTAGAGTATTATTCCTCCTCAAGAAAATGAAATTTTTGCAAATAAATATTAATGACTTTTTGTTCTAGGTGCTGTTAGTTTCATTTCATTATCATAATGAAGAATAATAAGTGTAGGGTTGGAGTTTTCTTAAGGTGACCTTACAATGTCATTTACAAAACTATCACAGCAAAATAATTGTCTCTGTCAAATAGAATGTTAATTTCTTAAAAGAAATAAGGTAAGAAATTATTGGAATCAGCTTGTGTGCTTTAAGTATGCCACCCATAGAAAAATAGTTAAATGTGAAATAAAACATATCTTTTCTCCTAAGACTGGAATATTACAGAAAATTATTAAGGTAAGCGCTTTTTTGGTCTTTTTATCTTCTCCTTGCAAGACCTTTTCTCCACCCTGTACTCTCACATCACACTAAGCCTTTACCTTTTCCAAGGTGCTCTTTCAAAAGAGGGGCATACCTTCAGCAACACAGTGAAGTAATTCAGTCAGTCTTGCTACTTTTTAGTTCTGAGCTTTACAGGAAAAAGAAAAACAGAGATTTACATAGTTTTCATGGTGATCTCAAATATCTTATGGGATATCCCAACACTTCAGGTTTTCTTTCAAGTTATTTTCGTACAGTTAGTCTCCTTCAGCTGAAAGGCATTTGTTTGGTCAGTGATCTACTGGATACCGAAAGGATCAATCCGTATGCTGACACATCATAATTCAATCAAATTAACCAACATATGTCTGTGTCACCAAGGTCTATTTAGATACTTCCTCCTACACACACATACACATACGCAAAGACAAAACCCAGCATCACCACCCTTCAGTCCTGCTGAAACAATGTCTCTGTGAGATGGAGTTGTGTTTCACATTTAGTACAACAGTTCAGTATTAACTCTTGGCAACTGTCCTTAGTTCTGAGTTTGCCCTTCACTCAGCTGATAATAATAAACACAAAATCGAAAGCAAGCCAGATTGTGAATGTTAATGTGACATAATGAAGTTCACTTGTGGTTTAGCTTCACAAAAGTTGGCAAGGACCACAGTGTCCAGACAGCCTGAGGCCCACATGCAGGTAACACTTTGTTGTGTCCTTAGTGAGTGTATTTTAGTAGAGTATGTCCTAGTTTCACCTGGGGTAGAGTTAATTGTCTTCCTAGTAGCTGGTATAGTGCTATGTTTTTTGAGCTAGGTATGAGAAGAATGTTGATAACACACTGATGTTTTCAGTTGCTGCTAAGTAATGTTTAGTCTAAAGTCAAGGCTTTTTCAGCTTCTCATGCCCAGCCAGCAAGAAGGCTGGAGGGGCACGAGAAGTTGGGAGGGGACACAGCCAGGGCAGCTGACCCAAAGTGGCCAAAGGGGTATTCCATACTATGTGTCGTATATAAACCGGGGGGAGTGGGTGCTGGGGGGATCACCGCTCGGGGACTAACTGGGCATCAGTCAGCGGGTGGTGAGCAATTGCACTGTGTATCACTTGTATATTCCAATCCTTTTATTATTACTGTTGTCATTTTATTAGTATTGTCATTATCATTATTAATTTCTTCTTTTCCGTTCTATTAAATCGTTCTTATCTCAACCCAGTAGTTTTACTTCTTTTCCCAATTTTCTCCCCCATCCCACTGGGTGAGGGGGGGAAGTGAGTGAGCGGCTGCCTGGTGCTTACTTGCTGGCTGGGGTTAAACCACAACAGAGTACAATCAGATGAATTCAGAATTCCAGTGAAATCAAAGGGAATCTGTCATGGCCATTACTTTCAGTGGCTTGAAGACCAAAGCTCATGTTCGCACAATAAATGGCTCAATGTCTTCTGTAATGTTATTCATACAACTCCATACCAGTTAAATAAATACATACAAGCAACTTTAGACATGACTTTTGGCAGTCTGATCCATGTAAGCAAGAATTTCAGTGTCAGTCGAAAGAATTTAATACTTAGACGTCACATTGGTTTGACTTTTTTTTTATCTTTCAAGGGCAAACTCCCCCACCTTTCTATAGTTCTCATGGAAGCTACACATTGCAAAGTGCTCTGCCACAACTCATAAGGCTCAAAGTCTCTAAAGCAATAATACAGTCTAGCTTGAGAAAATTGTGTGTATTGTAATTGTTTACTGATCAATTTACTTTTTATCCTAGTTCCCAATTGGCTTCTAGTTCCTAATATTTCTTATGGTATTTAAGGTTAATTTTGCTTCAGCAAGAATAGTTTTAAGTACCAGAGGGGTGCTGATAATAGGAATCATATTGTTCAAGATAGATGGCTTTGTGTTTCTGCAAGACAGAATGGACTAAAAATAAAACCAAATCTGTGCAGGACAAATGTCATGCAACTGAAAGGAAGATGTTTTGAATACCAAGTATTCTGAGCTATACTGCTGTCCTGTGAAATCACCTCTATGAACACCCTTTCTTACTTCTTCAGAAGTATTTCTTCATAAATTATTTCATTTTGTAAAAATCTTTGACAGATCTTGCAGCTGTGATAAATAACAATCAAGAGATGTGGCTAAAATATCCACACACAATTTGCAGTGTTTATTGGACAGTATACTACTTGCATACTAATACAAATATGATTACTACAAAGGTAAACAAATCAATTTTTTCTTGTCTGATGGGAGGCTTCTAATTCAGTCTAACTAGAGTAAAGCATGCATTTTAACACTTTTCTGGACTGGCATCAAAGGAGTTCTTATCTAAGATGGTGAAATCTAAAAAATTATTTGAAATCTATCCTTATAAAGCATTTTTAAAACTCCTTTTCTGTAAAAAAAACCCTATTTTATATGTATTTGTTTATAATATGAAAATAGTTGAAATTATTGAGATTGTATATAGCACTACATTTTTAAATTAATGTAATAGTCATACTATTTTGTCATTATTATATTAATTAATTGATTATAACAAAGACACTATTTTATTTACAAAGAGACATACAGCGTAAAGTCTATATCATTTTGATAGTTGGGCAACCCTTGGGTTTCTTATTTGTTTATGAGTATCTTCTCTGCAATGACAGTGGTTTACAAATCTTAGCCATTACCTTAAAATATATATAATTTTTTTTCTTTATGTACTTTAACAGGTTTACTTCTAATTTATCAATGTACATCCACCCAGCATAAAGTTGTCTCTATTTTTTTTTTCTTAGAATATTGTATTATGCTACCACAAACCAAAGTGTTAAATATTGCATGGATGTATTTATATACATGTGCAGGCATATATACCTGTATATACACATACATGTATATGTGTGTATATATACATATAAAGGAAACATTTTTTCACATCTGTACTTGTGAAAACACATACAAGTTTATGGAAGACAAAAAAAATTGAAAATTCACAAAGTATTCTTTCTTCTATTTATATGCTTTGAGACTCAATTATTATAAGAATTACAGTATAAATGCTGAAGAAGGGTAATTGACTGCTGAGATAGCTTGTTCCCTTTTCATTATTCTTAACAAACACAAATGGCACCTAAATTGTATTTGCCCGATTATGTTCCCCAAGAGAAGCTCTATAAAACACAGTTTATATAACGCAAAATGTATTTGCATACTTCATTAAATGACCATAGTGCAGTAAGATATAGTAACAAAAGCAATGATTTTATTGCACTCCTTGAAAACAAGTGTGTATAATTTTTTTAAAGTATCCATAAAGGATGAGGCCTGCACTAGCATACTTCCTTTAAATTATGCGATTCAATCTTTGTACAAAGAATGATACAGTGAATTGATAAAGATTTCTCCCAGTGTTCTCTCTTTACTTTTTAGGTCTGATCATATCTGTCTGTGAGCATCTCAGCACTTGAAGAAGCTAGGAGCAAAATTTACAGAAGCCCTTACTGCATTGGTTGCTAAGGCATTTTCTGTCTCATTTGGTCACTGAAGCAAGCAGGGGTTTGACACTTAAAAACCTCTGACAGTTTGGGTCTTTGTAACTTGGACTTTCAATATACCTAAGACACTTTGCAGAACTTTACTGAAGACATATACCTAAAGTCTTCTTTGTAGTAGGAGAACCTCAAAATATCTAATAATATTAACAAACAAACAAACAAACTGCTCTCAACTTTCATCTATATGAACTTTTTTGTTAACTTAAAGGTCCTGTAGATTTTCCCTTAAGAAAAAACCAAATGCAGACAACTGGAAGTTCAAAACAGGGCAAGGCTCAATTCCTGAGCTTAAAGAATGAAAATCAGCTATCCTGATTAGTGATGAACCCATTGTAAGGAATCTCAGTCAAGTGATCTGTCACATTTACAGTAAGCAAAATAGCATGTGAGTCCTGCATACAGGATTACACTTGGATTACACTATTTCTATTATACAAATATGTCAAATTCTTCCAAGTTAGAGTCCAGAATCAAAAGTATTTCTTTCTGCAGTGACGATGGGAGAAGACAACTTGAGATTGATGAAAATCATCTCAAGGACTACAAGAATGAATGAAGTCAGTGCTGTTCATCTTCTTTGAAGTGCTTTCAATGCCAAGCAGAAGTAATGAATGGAAGACTATTGCTGGTACCAATGGTAACTATGCAAAATAATGGTTTTAAGGGTTCATATTACAAGACACAGGTCTCCAACCTGCTTACTTCTAAAAGAGCAGACCTTGCTAGAATGTGCATTAAGCTTGTCAGAATGTGATTGCGTATTCCTTATCTCAGAGTTAATGATAAATTATTTTGAAGAAAAAACTTAAAGGAGGAAATAGTATTTCTCTACTTCAAAGATAACACAGTTTGAGTCACTGGCTTCCAGGGATGTAGCTCCATTGACTATAGCATTGATTTGTAGTAGTAGGTAATTTCTCTGCTGTACCAGAGTACCAGTAGTACAACAAAAATGGAGGGGATGGTGCACAATTATTATCATGTTTCTTTTCTCTGTTATTCAGCTCCTGAGATGCTTGTTCGAAGCAAGAATGGTACAACTGGGTAATTCTGGGAGATTCAGTTGCCATATTGTTTAAAAATATCTGATTACCAGAAGAGAAAGGGGAATTACAAGCAGTAATTTACAGGAAGATTTCAACTGCAGCTCAGGACATGTGTGTGTTTCTCTCAGGCTTATGAATGGTTATTCCAAATAGGTTTTATACACATTGTATCTACCAGGCTGGAAATAGAGATATGAAGCATGGCAGTTGATTGGGATGGATAACTGACAGTTTTAATCAAGGTAATCCATCATGTCAGTAGAGAGCTAGGAGACAACCAGTGAAATCAATCCTTTACACTTTTACAGAATTTTTCCATGCCAAGTTACCTGTTAAGGCACTTTTAAGACATATGTTCAAACATGTTAACAATATAGGCCATAATGACAAAGTACTTATTAAAGGCAAAAGGAAAACAGCAGTTACTGGTTTTGTCTGAAGAGAGTAGTGTTTAGTGGCACTACAGTTTAAAGTGAAAGTTGAAAAGGGTGAAGCCAATTGCCACCTTTTATCAATTAAGTGTCATGGATGCACACACACATAAGTTTTGCATGATGTTAACTGGAAGTAAATGCTGTTGTAGGAGACTTTATTCTGTGTAGAAAGCTCTCTGTGACTAAAGAATGGACAGGCAGGATTTACTATGAACAAATATATCCCAAATAATTTGCACCAGTTGAAATTCTGAGCCAGAACCTGAATCTGAATTGTGTTTTGTGTAAATTGCAAACATTCAGAGGTCCATGCTTTCATTTTTTTCTTTTGAATTCTTGAATTCATGTTGTAATGACTTAATTTACAGCACTGAAGTTTGGATGACAACATTTAGAAAAGCAGACTGAAATTTGTGTTCACGAGTTACTCTAAAGACAAGCACAACATTTAACTTTCTCATACCCTACTCTATAAGCCTGCCAGAAATTTTTTCTATGTCACCAAACTAGCTAGATTTGCTGCAAATTCTATGAAAATAGAAAAATACATAAAATAACCTGAATTATAAAAAAAGGAAGATTTCACAGAATCACAGAATGACTGAAGTTTCAAGGGCCTTCTGGAGGTCATCTGGTCCAACCCCTCCTACTCAAGCTTTGCCACCTAGAGCCGGTTGCCCAGGACTGTGTCTGGATGGCTTTTGAATATCTCCAAGAAGGGAGATTCCACAACCTCTCTCAACAACCTGTGCCAGTGTTTAGTCACCCTCAATGTAATAAAAAAGTGTTCCCTGATGTTCAGAGGGAACTTCTTGTGTTTCAGTGTGTGCCCATTGCCTCTTGTCCTGTCATGGGCACCACTAAAAGGAGCCTGGCTCTGTCCTCTTTGCACCCTCCCTTCAGGTATTTATACACATCTGTGAGATCCCCTTGAGCCTTCTCTTCTCCAGGCTGAACAGTCCCAGCTCTCTCAGCCTTTTCTCATAGAACAGTTACTCCAGTGCCTTAATCATCCTTGTGACCCTTCACTGGACTCTCCAGTATGTCCATGCCTCTCTTGTATTGAGGAGCCCAGAACTGGACAGAGCACTCCAGATGCAGCCTCACCAGCGCTGAATAAAGGGGAAGGATCACCTCCCTTGACCTGCTGGCAATGCTTTGTCTAATGCAGCCCAGGATACCATTTGATGCTTTTGCCACACGGACACATTGCTGGCTCATGTTCAACTTAGTGCCCACCAGGACCCTCACACCTTTTCTGCAAAGCTGCTTTCCAGCTGAGTGGCCCCCAAGATACATTGGTACATGGGGTTGTTCTTCCCCAGGTGCAGGACTTGACATTTCTCCTTGGTGAACTCCACGAGGTTCTTGTCAGCCCATTCCTCCAGCCTGTCGAGGTCCCTCTGGATGGCAGCACGACACTCTGGCTTATCAGCCACTGCTCCAGTCTGGTGTTGTCTGCAGACTTGCTGAGGGAATTTGAAAATTCTTAGATGTTCAGTAAGTTTTGGCAAATTTTGTACACTAATGTGTTTTTAAATAATACTACTTTTTTTCCCCAGAAAATAATCTTTGCTATTCTTTTTTTATCTGAGACAGTCTTCTATGGTATGACTATGAAATTTCCTGCACAATCGTAAACCACAAGACTTCAAAACATCAAATAATTAAATTAAATAAATACATAATTTATTTATTTATTATACTTCCTGAATAGTCATTGTATCAAGGATGGTCGCTTAATTTTGCTTCAAGGTTACCTAAATTTTGTATGAATTTTCATACCTTCTGCTACTGTAACATCACTGTTGGAAATTATTCACCTTGCAAAAACAGAATCAAATAAGTTAAGTTACAGGAAGAGGGGTTTTTGCCTCCTACATACTTCCTGAAGTATCCTTCATTCTTTTTATGCCCATCATTTCTTGCAGGAGTTGTTTTCTGCTGCTGACCTTACTAAACTGAAGGTATAGTGCTTATCTCAAAGGATTTTCTAAACCTTTTAAAGCTTGTTTGTCAGTAATCTCTAGAATGCTCTGTAAGTTCTAATATATGAAGAAAATGTTTCCTAATTACACATTGGAGTGGCTGATTACAGCATATAAACCCATACTCTAACAGGTGAAGTTGACACATCTGGTATATTTCTCCCATTCATTATGTTACTGTTTTCAAGGCAAATTCAATTTTACCTAGTCTGCCTGAAGCAAGTAGGGGTTAATGCCTGTCTATAAAAAATGAATAATATATATTTGTGGATTTCATAATAGTAAAAATTTGAGCTATATGAACATTTCATGTATAATTATGAACTCATTCAAACTAAGGTAGGTTTTCTTTCTAGCTGTACTTTCAGACACCTATGTGAATGTTTATATTCTTCAAACATTACATTTAAAGTGCTGAAGGTATTCTCCATTCTATAACACTATTTCCTAAATTGTATCTTGAATTAATGATTTGGTTCTGGAAATGAAAAAAAATTAAGTAACAAATATTTATGAACTGTATTAGAATTTTAAAATATATTTCTTCTATTTCTTTTCTTCTTTCCTTCCTTCATGAGGGTTAGAACCTGTCAGAAGTGACCAGTAACTCAGGAGTGGTATGTTATTAGGAAGTACACATACTCACCTTTCTGATTAATCAAGCTAGACACTGAGAAATTTCTTTGCTTAAAAGTGTGTAACCATTGCATATCAGTGTTTGCTACTAACTTGTCCTGGTTTCAGCTGGGGTAGAGTTAATTGTCTTCCTAGTAGCTGGTATAGTGCTATGCTTTTGAGTTAGGTATGAGAAGAATGTTGATAACACACTGATGTTTTCAGTTGTTGCCAAGTAATGTTTCAACTAGCTTCTCCTGCCCAGCCAGCAAGAAGACTGGAGGGGCACAAGAATTTGGGAGGGGACACAGCCAGGGCAGCTGACCCAAAGTGGCCAAT
>VYZV01007281.1:169552-201953 GCA_013401275.1 Pandion haliaetus | reverse complement strand
ATTCGGGAAGAAAGAGCAAGACAAAGGAACTGACTTTTATGCACTTCTCTTATCAAGCACAGTCTGTAATTTGTCCAGCAGCCACCTGTGGGGCACATTTATATACATATGTTGTATTTATATACATAATTATTAACTGCTATTGTATGTGGCAAAAGGCATGCACCACAGAAGCTTTATATCAGAAATAATTATGATAAACACAAGTAATGTGAACATTGTTTATGAATTCTTTTAAACTTGTTTTTAAGGGTTCAGAAGTATGTATAGGTAGAAAAATTATTTCCCAAAAACAGAGAACAAACTTGGCACCTTTGATTTCATGATGCATGAAGAAAGAGCAAAACAAAATTTCTGCTTTCCTAGAAAGAGCAGTTCAAGAAATGCTACCTGAGCTGAAACCTGCATCATCATGTCTTTACTCAGCCTCTAAAACAAATACACATACTTAAGTGCACTTAAACCATTTATCTTTAACAGCTGTCTAGGGAGCTTTCGCAGTTAAGTAGAAAAGTGCAAAATTGCTGAGAGTGAGGGTGAGTCAGACTTTTAAATATAACCAACTTGTGTGCTAGTTGTAGCTCATGTGGTACACCTAAATATGCTGGTACAGGTGATATATATGAAATAAGAGAATACTATATGTATATATAATATAGAAAATACAGCCTTTACAACAGAAGTACTCATCAACTATAAAGCTGTTTTAGCTTCTGTGGAACAGTACTACCTCCATTTCACAGATAAATAACAAAGCAGAAGGGGTGTATGTTTTACTGAAGGTCAGTTACATCCCAGGCAGAAATAGAAAACCGGGAGAATGCTGTTGTGTGTGATCTTCACTTCTCCCTAGTCTATGATCTCAAGGGATGGGGATTAGTTTTCCCCATTAGAGAACACATCTGGCCTTGCATTACCATATACTGTACACCCAGTTTAAAGTATCTAGATTGTCTGCTTTTACTTCACAAAATATTGCATAATCTAGCAGCTAAAGAAAATACTTAAACTTGTTCTTGAAGCGGGTCCTAAACTGAGCAGGTTTTTTATTAGTCGATGTGGAACATAGTCTGTATATGAAGGAGAAAAAATCTTAACTGCTTGTCCAGTGCTTGTCAGAATGCTGTTGATGACAAGAGTGACTGCCTAGAACTTCCCAGCAAGTTTTGTCTACACATTGATGCAGACTTTATTACCTTTTTTTATTAATCACCTATAACCTCAAAATGTCTTAGATTCATTAAAGAGTGGTTACAGACTTACAAATCCTGATTTTGTCTAAAGTATTTTTTAATACTACAATCCACAAGCGGAAGAACAGCAGTTCAGGAATCCTGTCATAATCGATACAGCCACTAGATAGCGTGTTGACACTGCGCATTCGTTCCCTCCTGTATGTAACTTGGAGAGACTCAATAACCTGGATTTCTCTAAACCGTCACCACTACTCTGATTATAGGCAAGCTTTGGTCCTCGGTCTTCCACCACCACATTGCCGGTATGATGCTCACATTTTTATCAGTTTACACCTGTCATAAAAATTGACCATAGCTGGGACTGGTTATTGGTGATTAATTTGCATTGTTTAGGGAATCCAAACTGACTTGAAGTGATAGTAAAGAAACTTGCATTGTAATATTGTCAGTAAAAATAACTGTGTAACAGCAAGGCTTTCTAATATAAGCACCATGCTTGGCCTGACTTCTTGACCATCTGTAGTTGACCTATGAGAGGGTCCATGAAGTATCTACAGTGGTCTCAACCAATATTAAAGAATATTAGAGGGTTTTAGTAAGACCTGAAGTCTTACTGGCTCTGCATTATATGTCAGTAAGAGCTTCTGTAACTCTTCTTAAAAGGCATAGGTCCAGTGTGGTCTGATCGGCCATTTTTGCTTAAGGTGAAGCTTGCTGGTTTTTTTTTTCCTCTCCCCCATTACAGTCTCACTGTCTGCCCATTGCACCATGAAAACAGCTGCATAATGTTCTAAGTTTTTAGTTAAAAAATTATGGCAAGCATCATTGCATACCTTAGTCTGGGTTATTTATTATCACAAGGAATTTGTGTTCTAAACATTTCATCAGCACAGATCCTCTGTGCACATTGAATGAGATCCATTATAAGGGCAGTTATTAGTGCCTTACAGAAGGTTTCTCTGAAGTTACATTTTTCTTCCCATTCTTCATGCTAAATTCTGAACAGCAGCCTAAATCTTAAGGGCTAATACAGACTGTAATTGTCACTACCTTCCTCAGCTGAGTGGCAGTTTTAACGTAGGTAGAGGGCAGTGTAACATATGACTCAAAGTCTGCTGCCAGATATGACATTTTACAAGAAGTCAGTACTGCAGCGAACATAGTGTCAACTTCTGCCACTTGCAACTGAGTGACTGACAGCACTAGATTTCAAGAAGGCAGATGTCAATAAACTCAGAGAATGGGTAGGAAAGATCTCATAAGAGGCAAATTAAGGGGAAAACAAATTACAGAGAGCTGTCAGTTCCTTCAAGAAATGCTACTAAGAAACCAAGTGCAACCTATGCCATTTTAGAGGAAAGTAAAGAAATTGAGCAGAAGTCAGCTAATTCACAACCTTTTAATTGACCACAAGCATGAAAGAGAGAGATATCTGTAAGACAGAAACTGGGTCAGCTGGTTGAGAACCCAGCACAATAATCCATTCATCAGGGGGTTAGGGGGTGTGTATACAGTTAGTAAAGACAAAATGCACAAGATGCAACTAGCAAAACTTACCAAAAGTAAAAGAAACTTTACGGATATGGTTGNGGGTGGGGGGGGGGGGGGGAGTGCTCTCAGCAGGGGGCGTTAAGGAAGCCAGAGTTTAATGTCCTTTGGTTCCTCCATTTTTCATCAATCTTTAATAAAAAGGTCAACAGGAAGCAGTGCAATTATTACCAAGAAAAAGGGGTAAAATTTCAGCCCAAAATATGCAAAACCCACTTCGAGAGTAACTAGTTAGGTTAGATGTTTTCCAGTTGCCTAAGCCTGATCAACTTCACTCTAGGACTCTTAAAGGGAGGGTGAAGTAGTAGCCACAGATGTCATATAGCTTGAATTTATTTATTTTATTTAATTTTTTGCAAGGCCATTAGCAGTACTTCCCTATAATATCCTCATGAACTGGCTAGTGAACTGTGATCTAAATGAAACTGCTGTGGGAAGGGGCAGGAGGTCAAGTCTGGTTGGATAATTGTATCCATGGGGTAATTCCATCATAACCTATCAAAATACATGTGTTTTGCAAGAAATTCTGTGGGCCTTGGTCCCATATAAAGTTTTATTTGGTGTTTTCACTGAAGGCATAGAAGGTGGAATATGAAGTATGATTATTAAACTTGCAGATGGATCAAGGAAGGACTGCAGATGTTATAGATACTAAAAGATGAGAATTTAAAGTTATGTTGATATATTTAGAGAAGTCATCTAAAATGGATGGAATGCAATAATGCAAAATACCATGCTTACACAGAAACACTGTACTTGCATAACTGTCTAGGTACCAGTTCACAAGAGAAAAATCCGGGGACTATGGGGGAAGAAGCTGAACATGAATGACAAAGCCCTCACATTGGGATGTCTAAAGGGCCTTAAAGACTACTGAGAGAGTCCATGTGCACTGATATCCACTGTTAAAGATTCACTTGGAACACTCTGTCCTGTTTAGTGCACTGCACTTCAATAAAGATATGAACTAGTTGGCAAGAGGCCAGTGGAGATCAGCAAAAATAGACAGCGGTCCAGAAAACTTGAGGGAAGATTGCAAGAAATGTGGGGGTTTTTGCTGAAGAAGTAGCAACTGAGAAGAAGGAAGGTTAATAGTCTTCAACTAAAAAGCTGTTGCAAAGAATAAGGGAATAATACGACCTTGGTGGAAAGATCAGGAAGAATAAAACATAAAGAAGCATAAACCAAACAGCTTGGGGCATTTAGATTAGACTTTCGACAAAACTTCAATGTCAATGATAAGATACTGTACCTTGGGGTGACATGATTGTAACTTGGTCTTGGGATAGAAAGGTGGAGTTAATGACTTCTCCAGATCCTGTCCAGTAAAAGCCTGTCTCTCAGTGAGTCTATGACTGTCAACATATGTGTGGACTTGTATCAGGAGAAGTGATCCCTTATAGTGGGTTCCACAGCCAAGAGCTGAACACAGGAACTGAACAGTGGAAGCCTATGCTCAGCTCCAGATCTGAGAGGTCTTCTCCAAGATCACAGGCCATCCTCCTCTCTCTCTGCTGTAAGCCTTTCCTCTTCTCCTTACCATCTCTGTAGCCAGCCATATTCCAGTTTTCCGCTAATCCATCTAGATAACAGTTTTACAACTCATCTTCTTACCATCACAATCCATTTTCCCTCTTGAAAGCCCCTGAGAACTTGTTTGTCACTCCTGCCTTCCGGTCAGGCAGATCTTCAGTCCCAGAAGACAATGGCCATTTGGACAGTCCTGCTGCACCGAGTTCCTGTGCATCGTGGCAGAGCAGTCTGCAACCAGCAATGTCCTGCTCAGTCCTGTCAGGGTATGCTCACTGTCAACAGCATTTAAGTGCAAAACCCTACCAAGTTTCTACTGAGCATGTTCAAAACATGATTATCAAGAGCCAGAAGTGAACACTTTGAACCAGAACAGGGGAAAAAAGCATATCCCTGACTTCAAGATAATGCTTCACTTAGGATTCAAGTCCCAGCTCCAGAGCACAGAGATACCAAAGCTTCTCCACAAAAAAGAACAACAGTAAAGAGACTGTTAAGAGTCTTTAAAATGACAAAGTGAATTCCTAGCCCTGTTTTCAGGAGAGTCAACTATTTTTGTTGATACTGAGAATACAGTGTAAGAGCGTCCACACTGAGTCAAAACAAAGGTCCATCTAGCCCAAGAGCTTGCTTCAAATAGTGGCCAAAACCAGCTGCTGATGGAATAATAAATAGAGAAAGCACGGTGTCATGCTTCTCCCAATACAGGCTCCAGCATTTTGTAGGTCAGACACTTGACTTCAACAACAAAACTGACTAAAGTCAGGAGCTCAGAAAGATCAAGGCTTAAATGTTAAAGTCTGGCAATATTATTAACTAAAAACAAGGTCTCATGGGACATGGGCAACGTCCCATGGTCAATGGTACATGCTGGGCAGACTTTACTGTTGACATTGCTACGCTATAACCTTCGGTACAAGCTAAAGGGATGATGCAGTGGGTAAGTAGTGATCCCAGGAGACTGCATTAATGCAGTGGTATAGCACAACTATACTGTTTCCAGATGTCACATTCTTCTTACTTAAAGTGAGAGACACTGAAAATTGTCTAATGAATCTGTTTATCTCTGGTTTTGGTCACACGTCAAGAACCATCTTTAAAAATGACCCAATGATGAGAAAGCCCTAAGCACATATTTTGAAATAAATCCTCTAAGAATAGAACATCATGCCTCAGAACTTATTTTGTCATAAAACCAGAAATAAGCCACAAATCATATATGCTGAAAAATAATACTAAGTCTCATCATGTGTGGCTCACAGCCATGAGAGACTGACATACTGGCACAAGTTATGCCAGGTATGAATTTTTTGACCCAGGAAAGAGCACTGGGATAAGTAGAATGAGATTCGAATGCTGTTGCCTTTGGGAGAGGTCTCCAGGGACTGTGCAGGAGGGACTGTAAAGCCATGCTGTCAGCTTCAGCATGGATTGCAGTGGGAGTCAGGAAACATACAGGTGAGGATTTTAGACAGCAGTACATGCAAGATAGGACTAGTCTCAGAGAAGGAACATGTCTGTTTAGGATACACGCAGAGTTGTTTAGAAACCTTATATATGCCGCTATAAATTTATGAGCATGTTGGCATTTACTAGTTGAGTTAAGATCTCCAAAGAACACATAACACATATATGTACACACACTGAGGCAGGAACCACTTTCAGTAACCAAATAATTCTGTCACCAGACAGCCTAAAACTATTCAAAGGCACCATTTCTAGCCAAGACCAACAGATTTGAAATATTTTTTGACTCTCTAGGCAAATGAATTTTCAGGATATGACAAGCCAAAAAGTCTTTAGGAAACTCTCCAAGCAGATGATCTCATTTTTTTTAGCCATCATCTCTCTTAAACACCTTGACCAGTTTCCTTCAACTGTTCCAAAAAATCTGTCCCAGAATAAGATTATGCCTGTGAAGTTGTAGGTGTATAGCGCAAATTTTGGCAAAGTGAGGAACAGGAATAAAATCAAGTTTATAATGGAAACTGAAGGACATCTGCAGTTTACTGAATACTGTTCAGTGTGATCTATATAATGCGTGATCTTTCCATTGTGGCAAAATATAAAGTGCTTTTATTATCACCAAGGGAAAAGACCACTTCCTCCATATGAAGTCCTACCTATGAGACAAAAAGACCTGGCAGGTCACGCAAGTACTTTTGCTTCCTCCCCCTAAAATGTTTATAGGATCCAGATTCATTTCCTAAGGTCTGGCTTGAGGATTTGTGCAGAGTATTACACCATGTTGGCAGTGCAGAACGGTGACAATTTCTGACTGCAGATGTGTCTCTACCACAGACCTTATTAAAATTGCAGCATGGCATTGACGTAACCAACTAGCTTTAAATTAGCCAGCTAAGGTACTGCTAACACAATGGCAATGCCATTACAGAATACAGCACAACTGCAAAACCCACTATAAAAGCAGAGAAGAGTAAATGGTCAGATATTTTTTGCAGGCCATCCTGAACACTGCCTTTCTGGGATAATGTTACTAATTGGACCCAAGCTATCTAGTTTAATGGGAATTCAGGTTTGTCAGAGCTCTAAATCATCTGAAGGTCCAGTAGTGTGGGTAGTTAAAATATTTTGGGTGGTTATGAAGTCTGCCTCTAGATAGTTCCTAGCCTATAGCTCCTACAAGTCACATTGATGCCCAGTTTGGGAAAACATAGCACACACAGAGTTTTTACTGAGATCTCAGATTCTCTCAGACAGGGAATGCCACTCAGAAATACAACAACTGGACAGCAGTGGAGAAGGTAAAGGGCGAGCAGAAGAGAGCTATAGAGAGAGCTTATGCATACCCAAACCTGAGATGTGTTCAAACTTAAGCCATTAGATGCCATCTTCCTGAATTGTGCTCTCTGGTAGCATAATCTCAGTCTGCTTAAAGCAACTTCTGTCAAGAACATGGGCTACAATACAGGACTAAGTATGTCAGTGGACCAAAGTACAGCCTCAAAATACATTGGTCATTTTGGAAAAGGTTAAAACTGTCAAGAATGTCTACCAAGTTGAGCGCCTTGGACATGGAAACTCTTGCACTCAGGCTGTTTAGCTGCAACTCCAACTTCAGCCTGAGCACTGACCACTGGGGAGCATCTAACTGCAGATGTTTTTCCTGCTCCCTCAAGAAAGGAGAAGTGTACGGATACTCTGACAATTTGTGTTTGAGTGACTTTTCAGTGATACATGAGCTTGGAAATGCCATGACTATTCATCTAGGCCCTTCAACACACAGAACTTCAGTTTCCGGTGACATACAGCATGGGAAATATCAGCTCAAGCAGCTGAAGCCTGGCAAAATTATAAACAATCAGAAACAAGGCCTTCTAATGGAAACTGTTACACAGCATTAGCTATTGGGCCACTGTCATCTTTACAGCCAGAGAGTGATTTAATCTGTTAGTTATGTGAGCACTAGGAATGATGAATAGGTCTTTATATTCATTCACAGCAAATACGTACCCAGAACGACATACGATGTGGGGGTTTTTTTGTCCAATAGTCCACTGGATCTCTAAAGAGCCAGGAGTTTGCACAACACAGCTATCCAAAATAGTGCCACAAAAGATACTATCCACATTCAGAAAGAGGGATTCCCAAGGTGGCTGACTAGTGTCCTTCCTTCCCAACTTAACTTGTCCATCTTTACCTATGCAACTTAAAAGCCCCATGTCTACAAAGCTGGCCAGGTTTTCCCTCTGGTTTAGCCATCCCTGATGGCCACACTTATAATCAGAGTAATGCAGCTTGTCCATGGCTGCCAGCACAAGGTAGCACAGCCACAGGACTCCTCTGCAAAGCCATGCCACTTGGACCTGCCAGAGCCGTGCTAGCAGCCCAGAGTTTTTGGGTGACCATACTCCCAGAGGCGCTCAGCTGTGCTGGCAGCACGGGGAGCAGAGCAGGGGCACAGGGCTGCCCAAGCCAAGTGACTCCTTTGCAAAATGGCTTCTCCATACTTTATCGGTGAGTGCAGTTTTTTGGCTCCTTTTGTTGCTGCAGCAGCACAAAAGGACCAGAACAGGGCCAGAAACTCATATCATGTTTTTACCTGGTATAACTGAGCGCAGAGTATGCTTGATCACATGTTCAAAAAAAGCCTTTAAATAGAGCTGGTTACAGCTCCGCCAAGCTCTGGTGGACATAGTGGTCCACTCTTCCCCAGCAGCTGCCTGGGCTGGAAACTGTCTGGATATAATCCCCTGTGGAATAGAGCCACAGGGGGACAAGAGTGAGGTTTGCCATCTGGCCAAGGTCATTTATTAGCTTGGCTTTTCTAATCCTTGGGAAGCCAGTGGCAACTAGTCCTAAGCCAAACTCCTTCTTCATTGCCATAGGTAAAAATGCTAATGCACACCAATTTGAGCAAAATGAGATGATTGTAAAGATTCCAAGGATATTTCCAAATGTCAGCCAAAAAGTCTCTAAAAAGTCTCAGTTCGAGACAGATTACTACATGCTACCCTACAATCCCTCCTCCCAGGACAGGTACAGCTTCTGAACTCATCTGTGTTGCAACTGGTGTGAAAAACTGGAGTCTATCACTGGCCACATTTCAACACATCCTATTTCCTTTTGGCTCCACCCCCAAAGATGAATTCTACCATTCAGATGAGTACTTTTTCTCCTTATTTTTCTCTTATTCTTGTGATAGATATTTCTTAGCACTTAATCCCAGTGTGGACATGGTGCTCAGACTTTGTTAGCTCCGTCAGACACTAAACAACATGAACAATGTTTTTTCTCTTTCTTTTCGCTTCCTGAGCTGCCCTTAAACATACATACGCTTGATTCTTAAGGGTGAGCTGATCCTGGGAGGAGGCACAGCAGAGAAAAGATCTGTGTAGGAGACTGAGGGTGGTGGTATAGGATTTGGAAGGGATACAGCAGAGCTGCCTCCACCAGATCTGTGCTGGGGAATTGAGATATTATGGCCACAGCATGAAGGCTTGACTCCCTTCTGTGCTTCTGGGGTGTCCTGCCCCAGGAGAGCGTGGTGCTACCACTAGGCCACAAACAGAGAAAGTTGGGAAAACTTTCCCTCTCCCATTTTCCTGCAGGTCAGACCTAGCTTTCTGGAGAGCACCTTTCCTCCATCCTCAGTGAGCAGGTGGACCTGGGGTCAATCTGTGGATCCTCTGGAGTATCATGAAAGGTTTGAATGGTGTTGATCATCCCTACCAGAAAGCAATCCATTCCCCCAGGCTCAGGAGTGCCAGGGTTGGCTCAAAAGAAACTTTTGAAGTGCTGGCGAGCCATGAACTCTGAGTAGGCACTTAAATCCATCCCTATTCAATGAAATGACAGGAATGAAGTGCTTAGAGCTAAAGGAGTGCTTAAGTGCTTCACTGAAAGGCATAGACCTTGAACTGAGGCGGTTCAGAGGATGGGAGATAAGGGGAGGAGGGAACGTTCACCTACAGCCATTACTTCTGAAGGCACAGGAAGGGGTCTACTGTCCAATGTGAGTGAAGCCAGCTGCATTTGGGAACCATTAGACCAGAGGTGAAGTTAGACTGGGACACTACACAAGGGTATCATTTGCGATTTAAACATTGCAGAGAAAGACCATGCAGTACCATACCTGTAAAGATGCAAGTCACTTCAGGCGGTTAACAGGTTCATTGAACAGCCATCAACCTGGATAATGAGACAGAAGGTACCAGCTTCTCAGTGTGTTCTCTCCTTTTGATAGATGGCTCCCAGAAGTCATGCATGATTTTCATAAGGTGAGGTAATAAGCTGTCAGTTGTAGGAAGCCTAGATTGAACCACACAGAAAATCAACACAGTCTGAAAACAAGAAACATGTCAAACTGCAAAAGCAGTTTCTTTCTTTAAAAATAAAATAAGGGAACGATTTGAACAAGCAAGCTTTGGCTTACAAGTAATATTCTAGCCATCAACGAAATAGGAGGAAAGTACCTATTTGTGTGATTCACGAGTGATTTGATAGGAAACATGCTGAAATTAACTCTTTATATGAATTTGCCCAGTGTCATCCCTTGCTTTCCAGTCTGCTTGACTTCATCCCCAGCTGCTCTGCTGCCCTGTAGACATCAAGTTAGAGAGAACAAGGAGGAGAAAGGGAGATCACAGGACAGCGAGGTGGGAGGAAATCATAGAGGAACAATACACAATACTTATGTATGTTATATCCCATATATCATATACATGTTTTGACTCTCAATAAACATACTTACTCACATATTTACTTACATAAGTGACAGGGAAGGCTTAGATGGTCATCGAGTCCTGTGAGCACAGGATGTCATCTCGAACAGAAAACGTGAGAAAACTCATGTAATCCATGGCCATTGCCAGGGGCCCACATGGGCTGTGGGGATGGGATGGGATGGGATGTGGGCCTGCGGGTGGGCCCACCTCGGTGGGGCCCATGGCCAGGCGGGGCTGTGGGGAGCTGGAGCATGGCCCTGCTGCGGCATTGCTGGGGCAGGCACTGATGGGCTCAGGGGGCTGACACGGGCTCCTGCGCCTTGGGCAGGGTGAGCAGGGGGCTGGGCAGGGACATTAGGGCCCCTTAGTGCCTCCAGGGCCCTGGCAGCCATAGCCCAAATGCCAAAGATATCCCAGGCCTATGTGAAGACACATGAGGTAGAGGCAGGTTGTGCAGATATAGCTACCTCCAGCTGTTTTAGGGCAAATCCAGCAGCGCTGGTAAATGGAGGATATAAACTCCATTACCCTGATCCACATGGCGGAGTTGCCCCAAGAAGGGCAGATGCCGTCAGCCATGAAGAGCCCCAGCACCTCCATTCCTAGCAATGGGGAAGTATAGGTTCTTCACGGCCGAGAGTCTCAGGAGAAGAAAGGACCAACTTAAGTCAAGTGCTGTCCCCTGCCCCACTCTTGTCCCACTCTGGGACTGCCCATGATAGTGCTTCCCAAGGGAGGAGAGGAGGAGGTTAGAAAACAGGCTATTGCTGCCTTTTCAGCACACTATTTGCCTTGAAGAGGACCAGAAACCTGGGTTTTCTCAGGTGGAATACTCTGCATGAGGCCTTCATTCACCTTTTTTTTTTTTTCAGCAGAGAGAGTAAAAAAATTGTCAGCAAGTGACAGTTTGGGTTACTGGGCTTTAGTGGTTTATATTTTTCTCCCCTCGGTGATTTGTGCCAACTGTTACTTCACACATCTGAAACACACAACTTCCAGCCTTTCCTCACTAGTGTGAAGTAAGAGTTTGGCACATGTTGAAAACACAAGCAGAAATTAACTTGCTCTCTCACATCTTTAATGTCAATACCCGCCAGTAATTATTTGGAGAATTAAACACACAGTCATCTTGCCGTCACCTTAATTCTCCATATTAAAAAGGGATTATATAACAAATTAGCCTGATTTAGTCTATCTTCCAGGGACTTACCCAGTGGTTCACTCTTCTTTATTAAATTAGCAGTCAAAGAAGCTTTTGGCTTTCAGACATGTTATGAAATCCTTCCCAAGTTGAGACCACTGGTGCTAGGAATTGCTGAAGCGCTTACTGCTCTGGAACCACCTCCTTGGTATTTGCAGAGCCTGAACTCCAGCTGACCCACCAGGCAGTGAAAACATGTGGGTAGACACTTGTAATCCGATCTTCCAACAATCGCCTTCCAGTTTAGAAAAAATGATCCCCCAATTCACCGGGGTCAGAGAGTCTTCAGACTCTTTCCTGTGCTTGTTTAAATATAACCCAGGGTTCAGATCTGGGGTATATGACAATGAAGTCTCTGCTAATTCTCTCTCTGGTGATGGCTTAGCGGGAAGCAGCAGTTGCAAAGGACAGCTATATGCTTTTCCACCAGTTGTGCAAGAACGTCTCCATTGCCTTCAGTGACGGGGATTATCTGCTGACCAGAAGGGTAAATTGCAAAGACACAGAGCGTCTTATTCCTCTTCAACTGACTGTATGTTGGAGAACTAATGCTTCTTTCATACAGAAGTACACAGAATGAAGTCTGCTGATTGCTAGTCATCTGAAGGCCTGATGCAATGCCTACTGAAGCCAAAGGCTGTTTTTCTTCTGCATTTACAGGCTTTGGATCATCGCCTTACTCAAAACACTAAACCTTTGAGTATTTCAAGCTTTAGGGTCAAACCCCCTTACTTTCTGCATTCTTTGCTTTTAGCTGTAACAAGTCCCTGTCACCACCACAATGCTAGATTTGATGGCAAACAGATCTGTGAATCAGTACAGAAACAATCACGTATTCCTGTTTTTTCCCTTTCCTTTCTTCGACTTCTCCCTTGAGGGTATAAACCCAAGTGCTCCAGATAGGCCCTTCTCATACTCATTGGAATTGAAACTTTTACTGTGCTAGAATGAGATAAATATGTTAACATGGCCAACAAATAACTTCTACTGAGACTTAAAATATTAGGTATTATTGCTTGATTTTAAGCAATAATTCCCAGATTTCTTACAAAAAAACTTTCTAATCTATTTTAAAGAAAAATGCCTGAAAAAAAAGAAGATAGAAAATTATATTCTGATTTTTCCGAGACTAGACAGTAAGTCTGACCTCCTGTACACATCTTCTCATTAGTCTGAGTTGCATGCCTTTGCAGCTGATCCTGAATTGCTTGTGAAAGGTGTTGGACTGAAATGTGGGGTAACTGAGATCACCCATGTATCTGCATTACTTTTACAGCACAGGCAGGGAAAGGCTGCCTGTCCTCATTGTGCTTGCAGCACTTGCCTGAAGAAGTCCTAAAGGACCGACTGCTGATGACAGCTCCAAGTGCTGCCCACTATCAGGGTTTTCACATTGCAGACATGCACTTATGGGTACCTTATGCAAGACTTCAGAGGGTGGTTAGGTAACCACAGCTTTTGGTCACCGCTGGTGGAGGCCACAGGTAAGCTAGAGGTGGAGGTACCTGTGCTCCGCTAATGATCCACTCCCCGTTCAGTAGACAAAACAACCTGAAGAAGAAAGAAAATATAATCCCTTGTTTTCAGAGTTACTGATGCTTACAGCTACTGATTGGGGCAATAAATGTTCTGCTTAAATCTGGCCTATACTACAGCGAACAGTTCTTGACTGGCAAGGTTTGGAGATGACCACAGTGGGTCTAAAAACCACCATCCCTCTTAGTTTTGATTTCTGTCATTCTCTGCTGTGTATCTTTTTTTCCCATGCAGTCACCTCACGACCTGTTAGCCCACATTGCTTTAAGAAAGCTCAGTTAGGGAAAATTCAATATAAAGCCACATTTTTTTCCAGTACCCTCATGCTCTGCCTACCACAGTTGTAAAAGAAAGGTGTTTATCCAGCTGCAAACATTATCAGTAACATTCAACTGACATTGAAGTTTCCCTTTAAAAAGTCTTTATGAGGGCTCCTTATGAAAACCTGATTCTGTCAGATGGTTTGTTTTATTCCCAGCAGCCTCTGACTTAAGAACAGCTAAACATTCTCATGGGAGGAACATATTGTACCATGCCTCAATAGTCATCAAAGTAATTAAAGTCACCCAAAGAAGAATTAATTGGTCCTAAAATTGCATACAATTATTGAACAATTAAGTAATATTTCATCTGAAGTTGTTCATAGTAAGCAAAAGCTACATGCAAACATGCAATCTGAGATCAAAACTCCATGTACTTGCCTAAGGAGTGATGGCTTACAGCAGATAGGCTGGATAAATAAAATAAAAAATCCCAACCCTCAAGTGACAAACCACATGGGTAGCAATAGCAGTTCCTGCTGCCTTTGGGGATCTTCACACCCAGAAATGGAAGAATTTGCAGTAATTGTCCTTCTAAACATGCTATTACGTGCAGCGTGAAAATAGCTTCTTTCAAAACCCCTCCCATCAAAAAACTAAAAGCTTCTACCCACTCAGAGTGGATATATAAAATAAAGAGGATGCCTTACAGAAATGGACAGGGATAAAGAATCTATTTCTACAGAAAGGATTTCTACACATATCAAAGTAATGACTCAATATTTTGAGAATTTAATTTTTTTCCTCATTTTTACACTTTTTCAGGATTTTACAATGCTGATTTAAACATCTCCAGTTCTGCAGCCTGGTTTAATGTGATCTATATGTAAAACGTCCCACTGGTGATGTGAACTACACGCTCCCCTGTGCCAATATGCACAGCTTTAGTTCAAAGTGCAGCAGCTTGTACTTTTCCATCTAGTACTCTTGCTTTGGTTCCCAGTGTCAGGCAGTATTGTGATAGTGAAATGTAATATTGCAAATATTACATTAAAAATGTCTCCTGTTCTATAAAATGTGCTAGTCCTGTAAAAGTGTAACCCTGTTGCCTCCTCCCTGTTGGAGGAACCAAAACAACCAGACACTGGCCATTTCTGTAGAATATTTGTGACCTTCATTTTTAGTCCAGCAGCATGGACAGCATGGAATTGCACTGGCAAGCTCATACACTTGCCAAAAAAAATTTAACCTCGCCTGGTGCAGTTACATGGGATTCAGAACACCACAAACAACTTCTGACCTCTCTGAGCAGTGACCCCAGCCACGGCATTCTGCAAACTTGTAAAATAAACAAAGAAAACTGAACTAAAGAAAACTGGTTTTATACAAAACAATGGACAAACACACCAAAAAATGTTTCAAAGGAAGAGACTGAGCCAAGCAGCTATGCATTAGTATGTCAGAGAGATTTCCCCCCCTGCCACCTGCCCCCCCCGAAGCAAACGATGCATTAATTTTCCACTTGAATGACTTTTCTGCAATGCTTTGCTTTAAAAAATGAGAGGAGAGCAGTTAGAGATAAAAAAAAGGACGAGAAAAATCCTATCCTAAAGTGGTGAGGGACATACTGGTCAGTGAGGGATGTATTCAGAGAGGTTTCATAGAAGTTACTCATTAATCCTGTTGGCAGCTACCAGAAGTTGTGTTGCAGGGCTTCTGGGCTTGGGTCTACAGGATCGCTACAAAACACCAGAGCAATGCCTGTAGCAAGAATAGAAAAAACAACTCTAGAATACATAGCAATGAAACTAAAGAGAACGACAAGCAAGTTTTAAGAGCAATATATCAGGAAGAAGACAGGGGCAGTGAAAAAAATGGAAGTAGGAAACCCCTTCAAAACCCCTTCAAAATTGCTAAAAGATTAACTCAGAAGTGTGTCCTTCAAAGCAAAATATTCCTATTGCCTCACTTCATTGGCAATGCCATTTCCATAGGGTCTGGAATCTGATCTGGCACATCTAATTTACAGAAGCTTATAAAATTTATTTACTACAACAGCACACAAACAATGATGTACTATGGATTTTACATGAGTACTTTCTTTTTCTGCAGAAGTTAGTAAAGTCATGCCAGCAGAAAACTTGGCTTTACATTCACATAAAATACTTTATCCCAAAGAACAATAGAAACTCTAATCAGACTACATCACTTTATATTGTTACAAACTGTAATTAATCTGCTCAGACTGAAAAGCCATACTAGTTTTTGATTGAAAGGCATGTCATTAAGTTTCTGAGTTGTTTACATGTAATGCAACATGACAGGAATTTGTGCAGAGATGAGAGAAAATGAGCTATTTGAAATTAACTGTTTGGAATCCTGTCTATGGCTGTTTGCAGTCTGTATTGGATTGGCAGGGCTGATTACATGGATTCATGTGGGATTTGTAGAAGGATTTCTCATATTGAGTTAGTCTTTGAGGAAAGCTTGGTAAACTCATAGTGCCTTTGGGTGTTCAGGTCTAGGAAGTGAGGAAGTCTGCATTAACAGCCTTGGTTTCTAGCAAGAGTAAATAATAAATCTAAAAAATGGAAATATGTGAATTGTATTAAGCAGGACAGGTAAAAATTAACATGATTCGTACCTCGGATGTGAAGCATGGCAGTTACCTCCCCCAGTCTTTTTACCATGGGATGCCAGGACGCATGATGGAGTCCTGCAGAATGGCTGGGCAAAAGGCAGCAGCTGGGCACCACCAGGTCTCACGTGTGATCGCAGGAGACACTGTGCAGAAAGGGAGAAGAAGATTTGTGCTAGATAAGTACAGAAGATCTGCCAACGTGCCTGTACAGTGACTAGCTGGTGTTATCTTGCATGTAGAGAGTGAAGGTGAGTATAGGATCTAGGCTCTGTGCTCAGGCCTGGGCTGTAGGCAGACATACCCTATTTAGGAAAGTTCCTTCAGTTGTGCAAATTTTTTTTAACTTCTTAGCCTAGCTAGTTAGTTAGTTAGAAAACAAGGCCGAAAGGAAATTTTCTGTCTCCAAAAGCCAGAAAGAATTAGATTGAAAACATGAACCGTGAAAGTTCAGAAAACAGGAAGCAATTAAAAAGATCCAAGTATTTATTTATTTTAAACTTCATACTTGGCAACTTTCAGCCAACCTTCTGATCTGGGACAGAAGTAGAAGTTTGGTAATGAGATTTTTTAATGTCTGTGATACATTTTGGGCCAACAATGAATGATGATCTTGTATGCCAAGTTAGGATATCTCAAATAAATAGCATCAGGAATCAGAGGGCAGGTACCCAGCATTTGCTGTCACTTTACAATGTTTCAAACTTAGTACTTGAAATGTTAAGAACCCCTAAATCACCAGGCACTTTTAAAATCTTCATTTAAAACCTTTTCTGTGTCAGAAAAGAATCTTTTTCCTCCAGAGAAGAACCTCTCCATCATCTGGGAAAGTGTATGTGATGATGGGAAGAGAAGGAGGAAAATTCATTAGACTAATCAAGAAGGCAACTGGAAAAACTGAGTTCATTCTCAAAAAATTAATATGCTTATAGAAAACCAGCTGAAAGTTAGGGCTTCAAATGAATGCATTTTGGAAGAGGAAGAAATTATATCACGGGTGTTAAAAAGACAAGTCTTGAGACAGATGTCATTATTTCTTACACTGGCAATGAGCAGTGATGAGAATAGTCACCCTTGGTGGGTCCCACTCCCCTGGCAAGTTTTGTGACTGCTGTCAGGCACAGAAGAATGCTGCGGTGTCTCTGTCTCCCCCAGCATCCTGGCTACCTTTCATGCAGGTGCCATGCTGATCTCCAAGTTGCTGGTGGCCTGTGCCCAGTCACTTTACCATAAGACTGGACCAGCCATCAGCATACTCAGGGATTTGCTCAAGACACAGACGTTACCTGCCTTCACCTGAGAACCCTCCTGGTGCAGGGGCTGAAAGATGACAAGCTTTGCCTTATTTACTTCCATCAGTTGTTTTTGGAGAACTGGATTAGCTACTGGATTTTCTCATGGATTTGCTTCTATTTACAACTACCGACACACAGCAGCTATTTCTCATCATCCTCAGTAAATGCACTCCAAAGCACACAGTATTGCATTTCTAGCTTTCATGCTTGCTTTGAAGCTTGAATCCAGTAAGTGGAGACCAGTGAATTTATAAGGCATATCCAAGCTAGTCCGTAGAGACAAGTTTATGAGACTCTGAACCTCTGGCAAGCATCTGCATCTGTTCTATTTACTCAGATAACACAAGAGAGGCCACACTACTAAAACACAACATGAATGAGTTACTAAATTAGGTCATTCAGCCCCAGCATTAAGACTGGTAGTGATTATATATTGGTTTATTTTATTAATGTAGGCAGTTACCTCTCTAATGGGACTCAGATGAGGATGTTCCTGCTGGTAATGGGAAAAATAATAATCTTTTTTGGTTCTTACGTTCTCCTCCCTTCTCACTATGTATCTGAAATGGCTGAAATCCAATGGCTTCTGAAAATGTAACCTCTGAAATAGTTCTTTCTTAAAAACAAATAAAAAACCAAAAAAATCCCCTGCCCAATTAAAAAAACTTGGACAATACACAATACTGTGAAAAGCCTTCCCTCTAAATAGTTCCTCTGACGAATACAATAATGGAAGGAAACAGAGTGCATTGAACAAAATCTATCCCATGTTAATTACATTGCTTTTTTCCCTTAGGAGAGAGCATTGGGTATATGGCAGAATACAAACTGCTGAAAATTAAAATGTGCTGCAGAACTGGAATCTTGTTAGTCTCTGCTTAATGTTTAGCCTTTCACTCATGAGCTGGGAAGAGATGGCAGTTTGTGTAGGAAACACCATGTCTCTGCCAGGCTATGCATGACAGGAGCGATCAGCCTGCATGCAGTGCACACACATGCACTTGTTCATGCCGAGACAAGAAAACATTTTTGGGGCATAAACATACAAGCAGCTGCTGCAGCAATCTGAGGTACTATCGTTAGTGCCTCCAACCTCCTTTCTATGCTATGGAAATACAAAGGAAAACACACCTCCATGAAATTCTGTATTTTGAATATAACTGAAATAGGGATTTTTTTTGTCCCAATTAAAGTACATCTGCCCCTTTGTTAGTGGCACTTGTCCAGCTAGATAATAAGTAGTCTACTACTTATTCTTCAGTTATAAAAAGCTGTTATAGGTACATCATATGGTTAACAAAACACATCTACAGCTAAGCTTAATACTTGAAGTTGTTGCTCTCAATTTTGAAATGCTGTGTGACATACCAGAGTCTCAGTCATACCATAGTACGCATGATGGGCATCGGTGACCATGTTCCCACATAAAGCAGGTAAAATACCAGAGCTGTTCCTTGAATTTTGCTTTCCAGCAGAGAATATTGAAGTAAACAGCAATCCATCAACTCATCCACTGCAACCTAGAGCATTACTGTTATGATGAAGAACCAACAGACAGCTTTGTCCCCAAAGCATCCCTCGAGCAGGGTGTAGCCCAGAGCATCCACTTTGAACTATCCAGCTGCCATTTGCTTGAAGCTTTTTCCCTGCAGACCAAGTTTCAGCTGGGGAACTGAAGGCTTTGAAAATTTGGGTCAGAGCATGCATGGAAAAGGCATTTTCAAGGGAACTAATCTCCTGCCCTGGTCCAAAGCATCATGAAAAGTTCAAAGGGATCAGCTGCCAGTGCTGGACAAGATAAATACTAGCATTTATTAGTGATATGAGTCAGCAAATAATTTCTTGCCTTACAGAGTCAAAAAGTTTGTCGCTGTCAGGGTCCCCATAAGACTTGACATACAGTCATGAAATACCCTGAATTCACTAGTGACTCCAGCATAGCCATGAGTCAGAGACTCACATTGCCCCATCCTCAAGCACGGTAGCCAAGGTCCTTCCATTGCCAGCTGTAGGATCTGACTTAGAATAATTCAGGCTGGAAGGGACCTCTGCAGGTCATTTGGGACAACCACTTGCCCAGAGTAGGGCCTGCTGAGGTCACGTTTGTTCAGGACCTCATCCAGTCAAGATTTGGGTATCTCCAAGGTTGGAGATCCCACAGACTCTCTGGGCATCAATTCCAGTGCTGCACTATCCTCCCAGTCAGAAAAAAATTCCTAATAATGAATGAGAATTTCCCACATTGCAACCTGTGCTTGGTGCCTTTTGCCCTGTCACTGTGTTCCTCAGAAGAATCTGGATTCAACTTTATACATGGGCTAGTTTCTCTTGCTGCCTCCAAGTCTCCCCACATTCTCCATCCTCAGACAAACTACTCTCTCTCTAAAAGACTCAGTGAAGATGACCAGGTTCCTCCTTGCTGCCACCCTCATTCATGATTTGCAGTCTTCCTTCATCTCTCCTTACAGCCACATTCACTTCACTAGCTTGACCAGTGAATGAGTTCAAAACACTGAAACAGAGCCGTTGCCTTTTTTTAAAGAAGCCAGGCAATCAGCAGTGCTCTACAATTAGGCAAGCTTTTCTGAAAGAAATGCACATGGCAAGTCATTTGGGTAGCAGGATCTGAAGTTCCTCAAGCCGGGAGACTCAGGCCAAACTTGATTAAGCCTTCAGCAGAAGAGGGAATATTGCTTTCTTGATATGTTTTCCTGCAGACATTTAAAATTCACTCTTTTCTCTCTTGCTCTCTCTGTAAATTTCTCCTCAGCCTGTGTTTTGTAGGCAGCTCATGCCAGTGGGAGTCATTTCTGCAATGCCAGTGGTCCTTTGTTGAGTCTGCCTCGGCTCAAGGCAAAAGAGTATGGCCCCATTCAAGACTGAAAGGCTATTCTGCACTACATTAGATCAAAAAGTACAAATATTCTCATATCTTCTTGTCTTTCAGCATAACATGAGACTTACCTATTTCCTCCCCTTATAAAAAGTATATATAAATGCCCAGCAGTATGAAAGAATTACAAAACATTCTTGCATTCTGCTTATTGACACTCCAGTCATGATCAGGTTTTGATGTACACAATAGGGAATTCATATGTATCATGAAAATTTATCTATAGTGAAGTTAGTAGGATGGAGTTTGTATGTCCTGAGGTAAAAAGCTACTGCAGTAATCTACTCTGAGATTGAAGTGTCATGTCTAACAAGTTCAGGCCTAGTAGAGACATCAATATACTATGAGATAAGCAATACCTACCCAAAGGGCTGCTACTAGTCACTATATCACAGGCTTGTTCTCTATCTCTGAGCCACTAAGATTATGTTCATTTAGTCTACTAAATTTTACACAGTGACTTCATACCTTTAAAATATTTTTTCAGTGACTGAAAGTAGAATTTTCCACTCCCTAGTTTTCAGGACTAGCCTCACACACATTTTGTTCCCAGAATGGCAGGGCTTATTTATTTTCTATCCTGTCATTAGAAAAATAATTGAAATATTTTTCTTTGTCATTTCTAGCAGCCAGGAATTGATGGCAGTAATCAATTAGCTCATTATTATTGGAAATAATAATTTTGGGTATAAGCCAAACCTGCATTACAGCCTTGAGGATGCTTCCGTGCAGCAAAAGTTCTGGAAAGCATTGGGTAGCTTAGGAAGATTTCCACATAGCTCCAGGGAATAGATATTAGAGAAACTCTGCAACCTTTTGAAAGAACATTGCATGTTCTCCTTCTTTCTCCTCACAGTTCCAGTCTGTGAGGTTTCATGACCAAAGCCTCAGCTTGCTCCAGATCATAAGGGAATCACCTGCCACTCTACACTGACATCAAGATCTCATTTCCCACAGAATTTTTGGCTGGTGGCTGGATGGAGGCACAGGGGTAAAGCAATACTCATAGAGCATTGCAGAAATCTAGTCTGAGGTTTTTCACACTTCAGCAAAGCCCAAGGCCATTTATGTGCTTTGCTGAATTCTCTGAGTTCAGAGTCTTTAGACTGGAAAGTACATGGAAACCAGCAGGACCTAAAACATCAGCTCACCGTAACTAACCACTGCAAAGCTCACAAAGAATTGGGGGTCATAGGCTCTGTCTATGCTCTACTTGCTAGAGTGCTCCCAAAGGTGCTTTGAATTTGAAGATCTCTAGCATCTGATGGCCAGGTTCTCTCAGCCTTAGCTTGGGCTGACTATAAATTCAGTCTCCTCTTGACCAGGATATGTCAGAGCCCTTTGGAAAGGCCCAAGGATCTGGGTAATCCTTTCTGCTTTGTCACCACAAGACCAAGCAGGATGGCGGGAAACTGCACAAAGTGCCAGGACCTCATCATGCCACAGGGGAGCCTTCATGTAGCAGTATGAACAAGCTATTGAGTCCAGGTTCTATCAGAGGCACAGTGCCCAGTAAGATTTGAGAATATCTGCTCCAGCTCCACTGTAAAACCAGGTAGATTTCTTCCTTCCATTTCTCTTACTGGCTCTAGATTGTTGCTGCTTTGACAATTAGAAACTTTCTAATTGCCAATGTGAATGTATTCCATTTGTTTGTGTGCCCTTTGCTTAAATAGGTCTTTTTCCTTCCCACAGATTATGCCTCTAATGTTCTCTTAGAGAGTGTTGACCTTGACTTGGGCAGCTAATCCCAATCTTCTCACTCTGCTGGAGGCAGACTAGAAGTAGCCCTTTTCCTGTGGTTTCCTTGATCCCTGATATTGATTCTGGCTCTGACTGCTGCCCTCCCCAGTGGAGGCATCCCTCCAGGAAAAACGAGATTTAAGGGAGGAGGCCACACAGTGTTAGCAAAGGCCAAGGTGTTCCTGTCACCCCACCCCATTAGGCTGAGATACTCATAGCAGTGCTATGATGTTGCACTGGTGACAATCCTCCCCCTCCCTGCAGAGCACTGTTCCTGCTTGGATTCCTCCTTCTTGCCTAAATAGAAGACGCATCACCAAGTGTTGTTGCTTATTCAGGGAAAATTGCTATTATTCCTTTTATATGAAACAGATCAATATACCACAGACTTGGAGCAACTGGATTATAAATTAATAGAAAAAACCCAGGAAGATAAAGAGGAAAACTCCCCAAATCACAAATCAAACAACCCCTGCCCCCAATCTTACATTTAAGCCAACAAATATATTAAAACTTGTTTTTAGCTTCTAAGTATTGGCAAGCAAAGCCAATCCAAGAGCAATCACAGAGCAATAAAATAGCAGCGATAAAACCCAGATTGGATACTGTGAGATAAACTCCTGCACACCAATTTACACAATTAATAACTGCCAGAATAATTGCAATTCATTTAGGAGTTGGAATCAAATTGTAAATCAGTCCTCAGCAATGTGTTAAACAACAAATACCAATTTTAATACAGAATTGCTGAGTGTGGCATTAGTAACTGTAAGGACTGTTGTAAATACAGATATTTAGCCCTGCTCACAGTATTACGTACACATTTTGCATTAACATTTTGTCCCCAGTGGTGTTGCATACCATGGTATTTATTCCCAGGGTAGCGTATTACTACTTTCTGATTTCCATGTACCAACCTGGCCTATTGCTCAATGGACTTCTGCCATATCATTTGCCCAGCAATCATATACATGGTTAGCAGCCCTTCTTTAAGTCTTATCAGAAAGAGAGGTTTTTCCAGGCTGCAGCAGTGAGTTTCTGTGATGGTAGGACAGCTCCTGAGTACCACTGATTATTATTATGACAAAGCAAAACACGATTCCTGTTTGTAAACTATTAATATAGGGCCTTAATATGTGTAGTTGTAAAGCTCAACCTTCATTAAAGGTTTTACTTACACCACAATACTTTGTGCTCACAGCTTGTTCCAAAGAGAGGGAACGTGTTGCATCCTTGGCAGACATGCAGTCTGCTGACTGTCTGTGATGGCTTCCTTCTCCTGAGCAGATGTGGTGAGGATGAGGCAAGAGGTCATGCCCGTTCCCCTCTATTCTTTCTCTGCTTGCTCACGGCAGGTATGGCGTACTGGCTCCCTTTCTTCTTCATCTCTCACAACTCAATGTTGAGAGCCTTACTGAATTCTCTGTCCCCTAGCATATGACTCTGGGGAATGATCCAGAAATTAACTTTATCATCATATTCACCTTGAGAGGAAAAGCAACTCCTTCCTCCCTCTTATCCATTGTAACTCTGATGCAGAACAAGACTGAGGTTTAGTGGAATTATTGTGTCTCTACATTTGAGACAATTGTTCTTCAAAAAAGGAAATTCCCATACCACATGCAATATTTATGCACCATGGGGGATTTTCTTGAGCTTCACTGAGCTTTGGATCAAGCTTCATATCACTTGAAACTTCCCATGGTCTCAGCCCTCATCATTATTGGCCCCTCTACAAGCCTGCAAGGGACCCAGAAGCCCCCCCCCCAAACACGATTTCAAGTTCCACATTTGCTCATCAATACTGCATCTCACATCTCAGCCCCAGAGATTTCTATATTTATCTTGCCTGGGATTACAGGGAGGACAGAAGAAGACTGTAAATAGTTTGCACCATTCTTCTTGACTTATCAAGGGCTTCTGGTATGCAAAAGAGTGCTGGCTGTTTTGAAACCAATTTTCAAAACAAGACAGCTACACCTAGTTTCAATACAATACAATACAATACAATACAATACAATACAATATAATATAATATAATATAATATAATATAATATAATATAATATAACTGAAAAATGTTTTGCTTACATTTGTTTACATGTTACCTAATTGTAAGATTCCTGCCCATGGCAAAGCAGGAAGTACATTTCTATAGCATTTTCCTGATGAAAATAGGTAGGTACATTTTCAGTGCACATCTACTATGAGTAGCACTTCATGTATGCCATACAATATTCTGTATTTCAGGTGAAATCTATAGGGCATAGCTGAGGCCTTGAAACACTTATTCCACCTCTATTTCATTTGGGATCGTTCTGGATTATGCTATCTTGTTATTTTGCCTTTAGATGATACAATTTTTAAGCACTTACTTGGACAGCTATCAAGTATCCTTTAAGACTCCCACAGATGGAGAAACAGATGCACTGTAACCATCTGTGGCCAGAACTATGATTAACTTTCAAGTCAATGTGCCTGTAAGAATGGACTGCATGTTAGAAATGTTTCTTCCACTTCAACCAGAAAAAACAAAACAAGGTTTAAAAGTGACCTCTGGATTCGGGTGCCCAGCATGAGAAATTTTTTCTATTAGGCATGCGAAAATCAATGGTACTTCAAAACCTTTGGAAGCTGGTGGTCTCCTGTCCCTCAACCAACAGAGATCCTCCCTCCCCTACACTGGTGACCGAGTTGCATTCACAACTGTTACAGAAATGCCTCTTGGTTGCCTCACAGGAATTGTGTCACAAATCACGACAGCCTTTTGTAATGCTTTGACCTACCTTTCCAGCAGGGGGGGAATGGCTATTTTTGGTATCATTAACCTGCAGGTTTTGGTTTCATTGATTTTATCTGCTGTTTCAATTTACAAAGGAATGAAACCAAGACAGGCACCTCAGCCAGTGGGAGAGATTGTGATGGATAATTGCTCCTCATCTGCCTAGGAACTTCTCTAGCTGTTTCTGCCACACTGTGTGAATGTCTGGAGACCTCTAAGATGATGATCTCTATCTGCAAACTTTCCTGATCCCATAAGCTGACAGCTCCCTGACTCCAGCAAAATAGGGTTTCTTCACTGCTGGAAGAGAGTGTCTCCTACAGTGGCAGCCTGCATGCTTTTACCCCCGAACACCCCACCTGCTCACACCTCACACACATCCCTCTGGGCCTACCAGTACACCAGTTACTCTCACCACCAGCAACGGTATCCATTTTAGCTTTCAGCAAAGCACCAAAAGAATCTCCTTCCCTACTTCCCCCTGCCTGATTATCACATTTGGTTACCTTTTAGCTTTCTGGTTCATTCGGAGGTATACAAGCTTCATAGATGGGTGGTGAGGAGTCTATGAATGAAAATAGGTTGTAGCAGCTATGTAGCCACAGGTAGACTGGCCCAAAGAAGACCCCTCCTAAGTGACTTCATGTAGAGCTTGTTGTCCTTAGGTTGGGAATGGCCTCTGCTTTAAGAAATGGGAGAGACCTTGTTTCTGATGTATCACTTTTTAGCCTCCTAAACTCTTTTCTTTCTCCCTCAAGCCCAATTTCAGTCAGATTACTCTTGTGCCAACTTGGATGGGATGCAATAGTGGGTCAGAAGGGGCCATATGGAAACAATGTAAGCCCCACATATGTTAGTTGTGGGGCTAACAGGTGAACCAAGGACTGGACAGGACAGGACAGGTGAGGTGTGAGTGTACAGATATACCCTGGTTGCCAGCAGCTAAGGCTGCTTGCACCTTGGTGGAAATGGTGGGACTGAGGACAGGATGCTGCTGTCTCAGGTTGTGTCAAAGGACAAAGAGATGCGAGGGCATCTTATACCTTTGTCTCAAGAGCCCATGCAAACGTTTGGAAGGAATTTGGCTCAGCACTTGCAGAACCCACATGCTATGGAAATGGTAGCAGGTGTCTATGACACTGAAAATAATCTGGCACTTTGCAGCTGCCTACTCTTGTATGCCCAAAGTGCCAATGAGAAGCAAATCTACTGCGGGGATGAAAAGACCCCCTTTAGCCACCCTGGTGTAATGCAAACAGTGGGGTAGCAGGGCAGTGGAGTGGCTGTGTAACTGTGCGGCTCCCTCATTCGCACTGCAGCTGTAGCGAGCCTCAGAGCCAGTCGCCTACTGATGCCATTGGTAGGCATCAAGAGCACAGTGTCCTAAGGCAAACTTCCCAAAACTCTGAAGAGGCCTAGATGGAGGGAGAAGGGAAGAGTGGGTTTTTGGGCAGTCTCTGGCATGAATTGGGATGAAGAACTTAACACCAAGCACACCAGTTTGTGTACATGCATAGCTTCTCTTACAGAGACCCCTGCAAAAGTATCAGACTGTGTAAAGTATCACTATTGTTACACTTTGTGATAGCATTTTCAGCCAGGAATGTCAGAGTGCTTTGTAATCTTTAACTAATTAATCTGAATTATTTCTGTGAAAGAGAAAGGCCACATGAACATGGATCACTTCACCCCAGCCTTGAAGTGTAGTACCACTGGAGTAGAGAGCATAAGCTGCATAGTAACATGCAGTGATATCTTCTCCAGTTTAAAAAGAAGTGAAGACTATCACCTCTAGTTCAATTTCACGAGGAGTGTGGGAGGCCAGGAAGCTGTGTGCAAACACTCAAACTGGACCTGGCGAAGCTAAGATTTGCTTTGCAAAGCAGCTGTTGCTCTGTTGCAATAATATTGCTCAGGACTGATAGTGATCAGGGCAGCAAGGCAGGTCAGAGTCCAAGCATTGCAAGAGCTTTGGTTTCTCTGTCAACGGCTGGATCAGCCTGGAAATAAATCTTAAGGAAAAATCCTCAGCACCCTGCCAGGCTGCTGGCAGCCCACTTGGGACCAAGCAGTGCTTGTTTGCACTGTGTTCCCTCCCCACCAGCACATCTATGCAGACTCTCAGGGTAGGAGCAATCTCTGGTCAGTCCTTCCCTATTTAGGGCAATATTTAAGCACGTGCTTACCTGAAAGCCAGTTCCAATGCTTCCCATCTTGGGTCAATAATTTCGGTAACAGCAACAGATGAAAACACACAAAGGGATTAATGAAATCAGCACTCCCTCACATGACTAATAATGATTCCTGTTCAACAGTCAGCAGGTGAAGAAACCCAGCAGGAAAATTCTTCTGCACATAAGAATCTGGGATATGACAACTCCTGCCTTAACAAGAGAGCATACGTATTGAGTCCATTCATTTCAGTGAAGGGGAAGGCAGAAGGGAAAGTGTTAATTATTCTTTGTGGGATGAATGAAATGCACTGTACAATTAGCACCTTCTGTGTTCCCACCTAATGACAGGCTTAACTTAAGAGAATTCTCCGTACTGTCCTACGTATCACCTTTCCTCTGACATTATCTTCCTTTTCTTGGCTCTCTACACAGAATTTTAATGAGATCTTAATTGTTTTTCCATCAGCTGCAAGGATTTTAAATCCAAGTCATATGTTGGTTGTCATTCTGCAGAAGGTGGTATGGGGAGCTGTAGAGATGTTCTCTTGCTAAAAAGGAGCAGGAGGCAGCCCCCACACCTCCCACTGCATCCCAGGGAAGGGCTGTTTCTGTATTTCCAGTGCAGGCCTAGAGACTACAGCTTGGTATTTCTGCAGTTACACAATAGGGACTGGAAAAATCAGTCACGCATATGACTGTCACCACCTCCCTGTGACTGCACTGGTTGCAAGGAGGTTTGAGGTGCTGGTTTCTGCGCCTGCTTCGCTAGTGTTCACAGGGCTTAATGAGCAGTACAGCCCTTCGCTCAACACAGCCGGAGGACTCGCAGGTGCTGAATGAGCTGTACATCAGCCTCCTATTTTTTGTCCTTTGCTGCCTACCAGTCACCTGCACACTCTCATCTTTTGCTTCATCATTCAAGTCATTTTCAGTAATGCAACCTATTTAAAGCATAGATTTACTTACTTCTCTTGAACCTTTTCAGGGGCATTTCTGAAGATATCACGGATTCCCTGAAGCATCACAGGGAAAATAGGATGTTGCAAGAGCAACTGGGTAGAGCTCACTGCATGTACTGACTGCAGGGAGCACCAAGGGTTCCTGAGGTAGAGGCACCCGTGGTGCTGTGCTGTTATGGAGAGAGGTGCTACACGTTAGGATTACTCTTTATGGTCATGAGACTGCACGGAGATTAATTTGTTACAGAGTGGCTGCCCTAGGGTTCATTACCAAGCCATTTCGACAGCTGATACTGCCAGCGGGAGCCTGGCACTAGGCATGAGGTGCACAGGCAGGAGCGCTCGCCTGGGAGCAGTGGGGTAACAGCCCGGGTGGCACTGCAGCAGGCGGGCAAGCCCCAAGCACAGGGCTGTGCCTGAGGCTAGTAGGAGAACTCCCAGGCACAGAGAGGGAAGCCTGGTCTCTACACAGGGCTTTTAAAAGGTTGCAGTCTGTCATCGTGCAGCAAAGGGCCAGGAGCCTAGAAACAATGATGATTAATTCATATCTCAGAATTCCATAGCTATTCACTCCAGGGTCCTAATATAACTTATAATCAATATCTGACAATGGTCTGGGGATTATGCTAGCAAACAACAGCATTTTAGATATGAGGAAACCAAGGTACACGTTCCTGTTCCAGAGAGTATGAAATCAGTGAAAAATATGACTTGCTGAGGTTTTAGAGAAAACTAGTTTCAGGGCCAGGAGAAAAACCTCAGGTTACCACTCTGAATCCTGTGTTCCTCAACTGGACAATGCTGCACAGGCTAGCCAGCCACGTTTAATTAATGCTTACATATTTCTGTTATTCATCCATGAACTTAATATTTATTAAAATATTTCTAACAGACTTGTTCCTGCACAGTGCTCCATTTCAGTGCATGGAGCATTCAATGATAGTTTCCATGTAGCTGTCTCCTGTAATCACATCTTCTGCCCTCCCAAAACATCTCTCTCCCCTATGGGAAACAGTATGGAAGCCATAGCATCTTTTATGTCATGGCTGCTGTGTGACAACTATGTGGTTTCCATCCACACCTTACGCTTATTATAGACATTCACTTTTTGACAGCTAGATTCTTCCCTTTTGAGCTTTGGTGCCAATCTGACTCTCAGTAAAGTATAAGAAAACAAATTAATTAGCAGGCACTGGAGAGTCTGAATGTTGCCCAAAGGTATACACTGTGAACTAAATAAGAGAAGCCTATAATGCTTATTACGTAATTTGAGCTTGCCTGGTTTTTATTTGCAATAACACAGCTCCTGCACCACGGAGCAGTGGGCAGTTCTGCAGCTGGAAGCATGGCCAGAGCTCTGCCCTGTGTCTTCTGCACACTGGGCATGTCTCCTGCTCCACTTAAGGATGAGATCAAGAAACTGCCTCAGCACAGAATTGGAGCATTCGAGGTAAGCACTTTATATTTGATCAGTTGCTATAAACAAGATAGGCCAGACTTTCCACATTAACATCCAAGGCTGCTAGATAACCGCATGAAGTGAAATCCCCTTAGTGATGGACTGCTACCCACTTTGCCATCCATAGAACATCATAGCCATTCCTACAGGGCTGTATTTTTGACCACAAATAGGAAGAAGACACAAGTAAACTGATGGGACCTGGGAAACTTGTTTTGCTCCCTCTTTCTAAGGCTATCTGTCATTAACCATGACAAATATTTAAATTAAAGCAAACACTGCAGATAAGAGGGAACTTTTAATTCACTGACAAGAAACGCTGCCTTCAGGACCTCCTTCATGTCCATTATAAATAGAAAGCCATAGCACTGCAAAACTAAAATCAGTGCTGACAGACCAGCTCTTGCCTTCTTTAAAGAAGTTGCCAAAATGTGCAAAAATTTAAACATTCAGAGAGATAACACACTGCTTGCTCAGTCCACCTCATCTGTAATTTACAGATTGTTATTGTTGGCATCACTTGAACACTCCATACTTGCTTAAAAAATGTGTCCCTTGCCTAAAGCTTTAGACAAATCATCTAATTGCCTAATGAGGCAGTAACACTCAATCGAGTGCTGCTCCTGTATCAGAACAAAATATGTTCCTGTTGTATCATAAATAGGGGACTGCTGAGCCCAGAGCTCAGATGTAAAGAGGCAGGCAGGGGTGAGGCATTTGTCATTCCTTACATATCTGGGTGAACTCCTCTTTCAAAGCATAATTGTACTGCTGAGCATGGGAGGTGTGCAAAAGCAAGCAAAAAGGTAGCTACATCAGCTTGGCCCACAGCGCCAGATGCTTTCCTCCCTCCTTCCGCTAGGAAAACTGTAATACTTCATGTAAAGAGCAAAATCCAAAAAATTTAAATTTGGAAATTCCTCTGGATGTCTTATGACAACTGTGGTTTAGGTTGCTCATGCTCCCCATTCTTCTTTGCACACCTTACTCCCTCTCCCAGTTGCATTTTCTGGTGCCATATACCTTTTAACCAGAAGGAAGGATGTTCGACTTCTTCTACACCAAAAAACTCTCAGCAATGTTCTGAAAGCAGACACCTTTCACAAACAACCCCAAATTAAATTGGAAAATAGTTCCACTTAAAAAGCAAGCAAGCAAACAAAAATCCATAAAAGTCCCTGAACAAGCCCTAACTTGAGAGAGGATGACCCGGCACTGGGTTGAGGGTATGATTAAGCAATGATATCCCTGGGGACGGGGAAGCTTCCCAAGGGATTAAAAGATCTTTAAACATAATTCCCTCTGTGACCAAAACCAAAATTTGAACTTAGTTCTTTGGAAGTGTAACTCTAGTCTATTCACCCTGGTAACGTCGTGTTAAGGCACCATGTGAAGTGCCTGGCTTTTCAGGCTAAGACTTTCTCTACGTCTGTTGATAGAGAGCTGCAACATGGACGGCACCCGTGCAGAGGAGCTGGGAGGTCTCCCTAGGAGGCAATTAACAGCAAGCTGATGCCTGCTGATACCTGCATGGTGCGTGAGGGTAACATGAACAGAGTAGGAGCCCACACACACAGGAGGGGCTGTGGGCTAATGAGGCATGGACAGCTATGGAAATACCCTCTGGCAGGCGTAGCTGCCTGCCTGCAGTGCCATGTGGCAATGATACGCCCCCCCCCCGCCCAGGGCACCCATCTCAGCGGGCAGGGCCTTTGGGTCCCTAGTAGGATCCCTCCCCAGGAAATATATAGACAGCTGATGTGTATTTCGTCACACAACAGAAATCTACCTGGCTATACACATACATGTATGGAATCCCCTGATGGGGGAGGAAGATGGTGTGTATGCATCTCGTCACCAAATGGGGTATATAAATGCACACTGGTTCACATGTGCTTTCCTCCACATGACACACAGGACTCACGGTCTGTGTGTGTGGCTTTATGAGAGGCTGCATAGATCAGTTTGGGAAAGGGCTTAGTATCCTCAACTTCAAGGAAGGAAGGGAGAAAATCTCCAAAAGATCTGGGATTTTGGAAAGCTGCTAGATCCACCTAAAGTAAAGCACAGAAAGCATACCGTGAAACACTGAGCATGGTACTTTTCTTCCATTACTTCTGAAAAGGGTAATTAATGTCTGTGCCTGTGCTGCAGAAAACTCTGAGGCAAATCTATCCTTCAGGTCACAAGAAGTGGTGACAAACAGGCAAAAAAAATCAGCTTTCCATTCAGTTCACATCTGTGTGGTTCCCACTGCTAGAGCCAAGATTTTTTTTTCCTTTAATTTTAATCATGCATGCAGAAAATGAAAACTATGTAGCACACTCCCTCCAAGCCAGAGTGACAGACACCCTGTCTCCTCTTCCCTACCAGTAACATTCTGGGGCCACACCATCCCTAACTGTTCAAGAGCACAGCTTTACTGACAGTGTACACAACTTGACAAGTAACAAGTATGAGATGGTGAAGGAATTTTCTTCTCTCTCCTTTTACTTTTTTTTCCCTTTCAGTTGCACTGAATCTTTATAAACAAATTATATCACTGACTTTGCCAGTAGACAAGCTTTTCCATCTTGGAATAATATTTCATTTAAAATAAGGGAGTGGAAGCCCTTTGAAAGTGACAGGTAAAACTAGCACGGACACATGATTCTCAAATACACTGTAAAAAAAAAAAAAAGAAGAAGAAAAAAAGAAAAAAATATAGAGACCAAGAGGGAGAGACTGATTAAGGGACCTATGAGGCCTTTTCCATTTGCAGCTGCTATTGGCTTTCTTGGAGAGAAACCAGTTGCCATCTCCCAGAAGTGATGGAAACCCTGACTTTGCCCTGGCATAGTTTGAAGCTGAGAGAAACTGGATGGGTGGAATAAATCAGAAGTAGCACTGATTCCTCTCCCCCCTTATTTCAAGCAAGATGCTCCCCAGGCTGCCTCGCAGGGCCCCTCTGCTGCTCTCCAGCAGCCGGGCCTAGGCAGGGAGAGCACTGAAAAGGGGGGG